>JAKSYS010000066.1:0-146715 GCA_022925895.1 Fragilaria crotonensis | reverse complement strand
TAACAACCGATATGGTATACATACTTGTAGTACGGTGACAGTTCACGTACCTAACGGTAGTACAAGGACTCGTTCAATTTGTACGTCGCATTTCCTCTACTCCGATTTTCGGATAGTGAGTCGTGTTTGTCTGCCGATTTTGGATGTTCGGACGGTGACGTGTGAGATGGAAAGATGCGGCGACTTGGTGATGCTCTATAGATACGTATACATTTATCTTTCCGTTGGGCAATAGTAACAATTTATTGTTTGGAAGGCGCCATCACATGTACTAACACCTTCGCCAATGCTCCATTCCCGTTAGGCATGCGCGCCAACCCTTCGTCACATTACCAACCATCAGCGGCGTCGCTGCAACAAACGATCCGCACAATACGAGTGCTAATTTCCTCGTTTCGCCTGGCCTCCCAATCCCTCCATACCGTATTCATCCATTCTAAAAACAATAACGTCGAAAAGCTATAAAGCATCATGTCAATTCTCGCTCGCTTGAAACAGGATGGGAGCAACGCCATTTCGGATGCCTACAGTGCCTTCATATTGGGCGAAGATGCCGGCAAATCAGCTAGGATTCCGTTTGTGTTACGACCGGATCCAAACACCAAACGCCTCGTCCTGGGCATGACGTTTATTGAAATTAATGGTCGGGCACATGTCCGAACTGTAGATCCTGACAGTGAAGCGGCGAAAGCGGGAGTTTTACCTAGAGATGCTGTGCAGTTTGCAGCTGTGTACGAACAGGTTGATGTTATGGACAATGATGCTGCAAGCGTTAATGGAGAGTCATCCGTATCCGCTACATCAACAACCGCAGCAAAGCGATATTTACAAGAATATGCAATGGAATGTGAAGCCAAGGGCATGAGAATTAGCTATGATGATTTGAAACGAATGTTGCGAGATGGCATGGAACCGCATTCGCAATCTGCTTTCGTATCGCCAGCAACATCCAACAAGACAGGAAAGCGCCATTACAGTCACCACAACATCAACAGCAAGCCAATTCCAAAAATTATCAATCTCACTACCTCAACGTGCGGAACTGGTTCGTCAGTGCTTATGGACGACATTGATCGAAAACCGTTATCGCCCTTTTCAACAAAGACACCGAAACCTGTTGTCTTTGTCTTTCGACGGACACGGCAACGTCCCAATACTTTATGGAATTTTAGACTCGATGACGAATGCGATTTTTCCAGCAGTTTGATTCGACGACTAGCCCCGACATCGGACA
Source organism: Fragilaria crotonensis (assembly GCA_022925895.1). NCBI lineage: Eukaryota > Bacillariophyta > Fragilariophyceae > Fragilariales > Fragilariaceae > Fragilaria > Fragilaria crotonensis. The sequence continues at coordinate 145,481 of JAKSYS010000066.1, read as the reverse complement.
TGGACATGCCCCTGCCCGATACCTGGGAAGAACTAGTGCATGATGGGACTGATTGGCTGTTGGGAAATGGCTCCATACTGCCACCAAAAAATACGTCTTCCCTCCCTCGGAAATCAAACTCGGCACAGCAACAAGAAAATGCCATTCCCCTGGACGACTACGAACGCACGCGCGCAGCAAAATTGGCGCACTTGAGATCACGCATGGCCGCCGAAACGCTCCCATCAGACCGAGCGGAAGACGTTGAAGCGGCGACACTGCGGGGTATGATTCAAAAGGCTGTGGGATTGGCCTTTGTCCGAGCTTCCAAGGTTGTGTTGGGCGTAAGTGTCCATGGTGGGTCTGGCATTGTTATTGCGCGGTTGCCCGATGGAACGTGGTCGGCACCCAGTGCGATTGGCACTTGGGGACTCGGGTTGGGTGTTCAATTCGGATTGGAAGTTGCGGAGTATATATTCATACTGCAAACACAAGAATCGTTGGATCATTTTCGGAGAGGCACGTCCTTTACTGTTGGCGGGAATATTGGAGCCGCCATTGCGGGAATGGGTCGTGAGGCCTACGGCGCGGCCAGTGTTGGTCATGGCTGTGGCGGCGGTGCTGCTGCGTTAGCAGATCTTAAACGATACAAGGAGGATGAATACGATGATGATGAAAGTGATTCGAAAAACCGACAGAACAGTAGTTTGGGTATCGCACCCATCGTGGCGTATGCAAAGAGCCAAGGATTGTACATTGGTGTGTCGTTAGAGGGATCGAGAATCTTCACTCGGGATGATATAAACGCAAGGGCGTACAAGTTTGCGACTGGGAGAGAAGTTACAGCGAACGACATTTTATCTGGCAAGGTGGCGACTCCACCGGAAGCTGAAGATTTGTACGCCAGTCTGCATTCGGTGGAGTTCACGCATGAAATGTCGTGCCTTCCACGACCTCCTGAGGTGTTGCGACGAGATTCTCCCAACTCGTGGTACTACGACCGATCGACGTTGTCCAGAGGAGGCAAAAATAGCAACCCGTTCAGTTTTCTTAATGACCTGTCAAAGGATGAAGCCGAGGAATGCGCTATGTTTGAAACCCAATTCAAGAAGTTTATGTATGGTGGGGTGTCGGTGCAGAGATTATTGCCAAACTCGGAACTGAGATCAGGTAAAAGTGGGAAAGAAAGGCGCACTCTCTGGCTTATGCTTCCTGAGGTCGGGGCACTGCGATTGGGATTTGTGTCGAAGCTCAGCGATAATGAAGGTGCACTAGTCTCCAACAAGAGCAGTACTCAAAAGGCAAAACGAGACCAGCCCTCCGACATGTCTGTCGGTGACTTGGGAACAGTAGCTTCTGAAGAATTAACATTGGACTCTGGATTGATCGAAAGAGAAAGCTCAATGGGACACATTCGTACTGGAAATGTTCAGTTGTCGAACAAGCACTCCGTAGCCCTTTCGGACGTCACCGTTCTTTCCCAAGAACCGCACATTCCTGTTCAATTTAGCTCTGATGATCAAACAGAACACTTGCGAGTCATTTCCATCCAAGAAGTATCTGGGACGTCACTGTTGTTCTTGGCAAACAACTTTCGCGAAGCCGAACTTTTGGTGTGCGGGTTGAAGTTACTGTTGGAACAGGAGACCTCACGACTGGGTGTTCGGGGTGGATTGCCCATCACGGCACTTGGAGGCAAGGCGGGAGACTTGGCGATGTCACCCACTGCAGCAAGAGGTTTCAAGGATGCTCCAATGGTGCCGGTCAACAAAAGTGGACAGAACCGGAGGAAGAAACGGAGCAGTGGCAGTGAGCCCACGGGATACTCCAGTTCGGAAGTCGAGGTTGACGATGAAGCCGCAAGCGCGTTGAAGCTTAGCCCTCGTCATCAAGTACCGGAAGGTCGCCCCAGCTGGGGACAAGTGCCCGGGCGTGATTACTTGCGAAATCAAGCTGCAGGCGCCTCGGCCTCACTCGACGGGATCTCTTTGGACCCGAACGGTGTCCCCAAATTCGTACATGGGCAATTGATTGTTCGCGAAATTGCTTCGCATGTTCAGCTCCCACTGCCACTGCCGTTGTGCCGTGTTTTGCTCCTCGACTCTACATCGCCGGTGATCACTAAGTGGGAACGAGATCGAGGTGATTCGAATTTTTCAAAGACGGACTGGACTTTTCCACCCGCCACACCCCGTGAGTTGGAACGCCACGATTCGGAGCACCAACTTATTGCCAGTGGTTCCATGATGGGTGCCCACCGAACCACTACCTTTGATCGTCCACGCAACGGCACAATGACGCGCCTATCGGAAACTCAGATTATTGATGCTGATGATTCCGAGACACTGGCTTTTACCATTAGCGAAAGAAACCCTCGGCGAGGGTTCTCAGTTAAGGTGAGGATTGTGCTCTACGCATCAAAGGACAACTTTTGCGAAGCAACTGTTTTGGGAGAGGTCAGACCTGTTGTCAAGAACATGTCAAACCAAGCTGCTGTCAACAAAGCATTCAACTTGGTTTTGAACGAGATCAGCAGTCGTTACGGGGTGGAAGGTAACGGCCTAATGGCTGGATTCCTGACCGTGGTCAACAGTTTACCTAATTCGGAGATTCGGAAAGGTAGATCATCATCAAAGTCATCATCCCCATCGGGTTCCAAGGATGTTTCCTTCTCTGCATTCCCCAGCACCTCTCCTCGCACGCCGTCGTCGTCGCGATTGGATCCCTCCACACCTCCACGGAATGGTTATCAATCTGGTTTGGTATCGCTTGACGAGATGATGCGGAAGGAGCGCATGCGTCCATCGACACCGGTCATTGGTCGAACACCACCACCGGGGACAGAAGGAAGCGGCAGCAGATCGAGCAGCATCAAGAAGGACATTGATACTGGTTTTCCAGCCGACGAGATGCCCAGCACAAACAGCAGTGTCAAACCAAAGACGATTGAAGTTAAGCCGCTACCCAAGATTCGATTGTCGTTGATGCCGTCCCCTCGAGAAGAAGATGAAGACAAGGAAGAATCATCGCATGAGCGACCAAAAGATTTAAGGAAGAAAAAGAAGAAACAATCGAGCATTGCAAGTCCTCGGACACCCTCGGCAACACAAAGTGGGACGTTTAGGTCATGATGTGACCTTCGTGGTTCGCTTGCTTGAAGGTGCTTTTTGGGCATGGGTGTGTTGGATGACTCGGCTTGGAGGTCTAACCAAAACAGCTCAATCAACAAAATGCAAAGCATAACTAATAATAGAGTCATCGTGTGCTACACGGCGAAAGGGCCCATTGCATTCAACCTTCAACTTGAGAGCTACACAGAGTACAGTATATCGTCTGGTCCAGAGTCCAGACTATTGTGCAACATGCCATTTTTTGACCCCAAACATGAATTAGTCTTGATAGGCCAATTTGCGAATATTGGCGCACGGATACCAGGGGCATCAGGAAACACATCTACGATTGGTATTGTCAGTGATGCAGAAGCCACATGAAACAATCCGAATTTTCCTGATGCCCTTTTGGCAAAAATAAGTTTCAAACATATTATTAGTCCGGACCACATTATTTTGGAATCCAGGCTATTTGCCCATCCAGACTATATACTGTACTCGGTGTACCGTATTTAAAGACCGTGTTGTTAGTTTTGGATTCTACTGCTGGGCGTACTTGTACATACCAGGTGCGCTACTGCTGTTCCTACAGGATCGAGTGGTACGACGTATCCAAGTGCTATGTGCACTTGAAAAAAATGAAAGAAACGTCAGATAAAAACTCGGACTTGAAAAGATATGCAACGCCCTCCACGAGAAACATTCCATCTGACACCGATTCTGATGCGCCGACAGGATCCCATCGGCTGTCGCACAATCCAACACAAAGCTAGAATGACAATGTTAAGTGCCTGTTTACTTGTGCTAGGGCTATTCGTACTGGTCCAGCTACCTTCATCGGTTGCCTTCGCTCCTTCATGCAGACACCGAAGACCCCATCAATGCTGCGAGACGCCCATGACAGACGGCTCGTCAAAATTGGCACTAGGCGCATCAAGTCGTCCCGTCATTGACTATTTCAAGAACGAAAATTTAGAATCACTCCTTCCCAAACAAGATGCTATCTCTATTATCCGAGAGCTACTCTCGAACGATGCTCTCCTTGATGACAGCCAAGAAATCCTTTCCAAGAATTGGGATTCCCTTGAGAAAGTATGGCAGAAAGAAGATAGAACTGTCCGGGCCATCCTCGGACCCAAGACGACAGAGCGCCTCCTCAATTCCATTGAATCCATCAATGGGTATGATCCTGATGCCGTCAAGACCTTTTTGGGCAGTGATGCCGTCAATATGCTTTTCGCCAAGGTCCTCTACGATGCGATTTTCGAATTTCTCCAACGGGTGGATGTCTTTGGGAACATTATTGGCAACCTTCCAATTCTTGGTGCGATTCGGAATCAAATTGTAATCGAAACAAAAAGTCCTTGGATCGTTCGTTAGGCCCGTTGGTTCAACAATTTCTTGGAACCTACACCAAGATTGCAGTCAATCAGGGTATTGCCTTTGTCTTGTCACCCAGCAATACCAAGGCATTTGCCAAGGCAAACGTGAAACTCGTGGCGAGTTTGTTGGACCGACCCATCAACTCGCTTTTGCCCACAAGCGGGAACGGATTCAGTCAGAAGTTGAGGGACGATGTCTTTGGCTACATTCGGGGCTTAGAACCAGCCGATTTGGATGTATACGTGGACTGGGTGTATGATGTTGTCGGCGATAAGTGTGTTGTTGACTTTGTAAATGTGGACAAGGTACTCGATGCTTCTCCTACGCTACAAGCGACACTAGACTCGCTATGGACCAAGGCTGCGAATGCCGCAGTCGTGAACTAAATCATTCTTAAGCTAACAAAGAGATGCGCTACGACATGGCTGAATGGCGTATTGTAAGGCTTTCTAGCAACTTCTATGAAATGTGTGGTCGTTCAAGCTACACCATCCAAGTCTACCGTCGAGGTGGAATCGTTATCTTGACCAAGATGAGGGTACTTCTTCAGATCTGAAGACCTTTAACCTTACACGCCAACACCACAATCTATGCCAACAGACAGATGAACATTTCAATCCTAGTGCAGAAGTCGGATTCGATACATGTGAGGCCACCACTTGCCGGTCACCCAAAGTTCATTGGGCTTGTCTGTTACCGCGATACCATTGAAACAATCCACTCCACTGGACCGATCCACATACAATGGGCGAAGATCATACACATGATCTATCATGCCCGTTTCAATATTGATCTTGATTATAATGTCCTGGTACCACACGTTACTGAGAATGGTGCCATCATTAAGATATTCCACTTCGTTGAGATGCGGAACTGGAACGACTGCTCCATTTGGTTGGGCGTACTTGACCTCAATTCGTTTGGTTTCCTGCAGTGTATCGGCATCCCAAAAATGTAAAAAGGCTGACCCATCCGTTACCAGAAATTCGTGTTGTTTGGGATTGTACGTGACGCCCCATCCGTCACCAGTGGAAGTTTCGTACGTGAATTCCGAAACTACCTCTAACGTATCGGCATGGTAAATCCATCCCTTCTTTTCCTTCCAAGTGAATTGAATCAAGCGGCGCTCCCCGTCTTTTGTTTCAAAGTAGGAGATTCCCTCGCCAAACATTTTGGGATGCAGTGATTTGGAGGCCAAGACCTTTCCCGAGGCAGGATCAACGTGACGAAGTTCGGATTCGCCGTAATTGCCGGTCCCTTCCCACAACGTGTTTGTTTTCCCATCATACGTCAAGCCCTGAGTAAAGGCCTTGGGGTCGTGAGGTAGCACTTCGAGAACCTCAAACTGCGGGTGGATTCGAAGAGGTACGACGAAAATAGAGGTTGGAGACGGCAAGGATTCGTCGATCACGGGATTACTCTGCTCTGTCGCAGGAGGAGGGAACTCCATGGATACGATATGGCTAGTAGTGCCCCGACAAAAACAAATGCCAGCATGGACCATGCGTTCCATGTCCAACCGATAGTGGACGCCTTGCTACTTGATAACACTACGCTGGGTGTCGCTCGGGACGTCTTCGTTGAAGCGTTGTCGCTGTTGCAGTTCTCCTCCTTCAACGTGGCCGCAACGGCGGATATTCGTTTCCGTCTTCCGGCCATGTCGAGCAGCAGTGACGCACTAAGCACACAGTTCGGAGACCTGGATGAGAAAGGGAGATCGTACAGGTGGGAGAACAAGGCTAATGGAGTCGCACGGTGTCGTACGAGGGGTTCCAGATTATCCCATCTCCTGATGTCGATCCAAATATTACCGCACCCTTGCCACTTCGCACAACGCTCAACGGACAATATTCTACTCTAGTAGAGTACCGGACTACTACTAGATACTGGAATACCCCGAAGAGTAGTACGCCACTACAGGTACGAGTGAGGCAAATGTAGAATCTACTGGATTAAACATCGGACACGCACCGTACAGCACAGTTGACGATCTGTGAATCATAGTCAAGCAGGGTACTGTTGCATTCAAGCTGGAAAATCACATGAATAACAAGGGGCAGAACATGTGTGAGGGTGACCTAGCTTCCGCCAAGCTCCACGTTCAAGGCCAAAGTATTAACCTCTTGGCGAGCTGTAGCGAAGGATTTGTATTAACTTACTTGCTTCATTATCTTTAGAGTCGCATCGTCTGCCTTGACAAACTGTGTTGGGTTGATCACATTGCTTCGATCAAGGTATGCTCACCCAGGTGATGTTCCCGTGTACCAGGCCGAGATTCCAGAATGGAGCAATCGCATAGTCTGTGTGATAGACACCAGGCATCTCGTACGAGCTCCTAGGTGGTCTCGGAGCACCTTTTTGGAACCACGGAATCGGCCATGGTCTTTTATCCGGGTGAAGCATCTGGCAGTAATACCTGGAATCTTGCAGCAGGGGCCACCATCGAGTACCGTCTTCTTTACTATCCGCAACACCTTTGCGATCAGCGCTTCTACCATAAAATGGAATTGAATACTCTGCAGCCTTACACAGTAGAGGCAGCGTCGATTCTGTCTCGTTCGTCGTAACAGTCCATCGGTTTCGGTGCACTGGCTCCGCAATGCGCGATAAAATGGACCATCCTTGGAGCGCAAGTTGATAGGTGTCGCAATATGATTGATGTAGTTCCAAAGGCATGCTACCATCATCCGCAACTTGTTTGCGCAGTCGCGATGTCGATCTTTCGGAATACCAAATCATCTTGGCTATGTCATTGAGGTATGCAGCGATTGCAATGGCCTGGACGTCAAAGTATATCCCAACATGATTGCGGCTTGAATAAGCAAGCATTCCAATGGGGCTCGTTTCAAGCCACTTTAAGTAATCTGAAAACCAGGCACGGAGGTCAGACTGCTCGGCCTCGGTAAGAAACCCATCTCTTTCGATGATGCGGATCGCATCAAGGATAAAGTACACGTCTTTCATCCCCATTATCCCCGATGAATCGATCTGATTGCCATTGGCACTAGGAACGACGTGCCCGTACATCATGTTCGGGTTCATGCGTGTCTCGTGATCCAAAAACCAACAACGAATGTTGCGAGCAGCTGCTTCGGCAAACTGTGCCTCACCAGTCATAAAGTAAGCGAGTCCCAAAATGGTAGTATTGCGTTGCATCTCTTGGATACGAATCCCATCGTAATGCTCACTCCCGGAAATGTTTAACAGTGTCGGTGGAAACGCTTCTCCGTCGCGACGTTGCCCTTCAAGAAGAGGATTCTCAACCTCGTCGGGATTTGGCGACCAGACATAGGGCGCCAAGTCAATAAAGTCATGCTTGTCGCCTGATGCAGCCAGTAAATCGTCAGGTTTATCAGTAACTGACCAGGGCCCAAATGTCACAGCCGCCAGAGCCAGCTGACGAAGATCCTCTACAACTCCACTAGCAAGGACATCTTCATCCAAAAAGAGCTGCCGATCACGCTCCAATGCTTCTTCATGGTAAAACACCAACTGTCCTGGCCTGAAACCATACAGCTCGATCGCAACCCTCGTATCGAGTTGCCCGAGAAGCGCTTTCATGGACTCAAATCGCGCGGCGTGGCGAGATGCGCCGTCCGCCTCCAGATCTGGTTTTCCAGATGAGAGTCGAGTGACATAGCCCGTCGATCGGACGGGTCCATCCTTGGTGATATTCTGGAGATCTGGAACGGGCTGAAGAAAAGGGCCAAGGCGTTGGACTTCCCAATCCAACAAGGGCGCCCATGTATCCCAGACACCTGGAATTTTGAGGCGCTGGAGGAGCTCCGATTTGTTCATTCGTCCGTACCGCAACAAGGGATGGAACCGTCCACGTGCAGTCCTGCGGAAAAGAATCTGGGGCTCTTCGGTCGCATTCGGTCGGTACGAATCTTGTAAAACGTCCTCGTTTGATATGGCGCGATTCATGTACGTGATGGCATATCTATGACTCGGAGGGATAGCCTGCAGTTGTCGGTAGATTGCTTCATAGCCATTAACGTTCAAAAAACAATTTCCGTCCCAAGGCATAATCCAATCGATGTCTCGAGAAAAGGTTTGCCCGAAGTCAATCATAATGTTCCGTGCAGCATTTTGGTTTGTGACAAAAATACTCTTGTCTTGATTGACTGCATCTTCTATATCGTTGTATAGCTTGTTTGTCATCTTGCGCTTTACAAAGGTAGGAGAATGCACGACATCTCCCCCAGGATCGTAGTAGTCAAAGCGATACTGCACTGAGGCATATTCTGTCAAATTGAAGGGAATGACAATGCACTCATACCCGTAGGACGTTATGAGCGATTGCAATCGTTCTTCGAGCGATTTATCGATCAATCGATTCAATACCCAAAACTTCACTAAATCAGGAAAGTCAGGTTCATTTTCCAATGTGAACTTGAGATTATCGTATGCTTGTTCTTGATTATGTCGAGGAGGCAAGGGATTTCCGATGGATCTCAAGAGGATGATTCTTATACGGCGGAATCGCTCGTCAACTTCAATATTAACTCTGCGTTTTGGAACGACGTTTACCTTCTGATGCTGGTCGTCGTCATATTCATCAGGGTCTTCGTCGTTCGACACCAACGTGTCAGCATCCTCTGTGCTCCATCTCTGATCCGCAGCATTCCCTGTTCGGAGTAGAAAAAACACATTTTCTGTAATCCGCACCTTACTTCGGGGAACTGCAGCCGCAACTTCATCGTCCATGCTATTCATATTCATAAATGTCATCGGTTCTTCGAGCGACAGCTCCTGAAACCAGAGGGAGTACTCCCTGCTTGCCCTGTCAGCTGTTATTATCATACGAAAATTCGCAATCAGAACTAAACACAGCGCGACGGCAAAGGCCGAAGAGCGAAGAGACAGCTCCATGTTGAAGATGAATGGAATTGGACTGGGGTCAGCCACCTATTGTACTAGCACCTTGAGACTTGAGATGCCTCTGAATGCTGGTACATTCATGCTCCGAGGTTATTTAACATTTTCTGAAAGGAAGTCATCAACCAGCAGGTATGTACGCTTATAGTAGAGGATTCGCCTTCAAACGTGATCCCAATGACACGTTATGTTTCAGTTCCCTTTTTTAAAATCTGATGGTATGACCATAGTATGTACACTTTTAAATCTTGCTCCGATCATAAATCGTGAAATTCAAACGTCGGAACTCTGGAGTATGTTTGCTATCTGTTTAGCATACATCTGCGTAGTGTAAGGACACCCAACCCCACTGAAATCCCTACCGTGCTACAGCTACGCTCTACTGTATAGTACCATGAAATTCTCAAATGCGGATAGTAAATCGTATGTACTGTAGCTGGTAACTGGTAGTATACTACTCCTGTACTCGATCACCAGGTAGTAGTAGTACAGTAGTACAAGTACTCGATACTGGTCAACCTGTGACCGATACTCCAGTAGTTGAGTATCAAGTACAGTACTGTACATTGTACAGAAAAATGATGCGAGCCTTCTGGCCTTCATGATGGAGTATAGTATAGAGTATAGTACCTGGTACTCCAGATTCTACCATATGTAGCATGAAAGCATGATTAATGCAACTCGTCGATGGACGCCGCAACCTCAACAGTCTTCGACCACATTGCTCAAGATACATATGTTGTCTGCGAGACCATCGCTGGATATTTGCTGAATTCTGGGGTAAGCGCGAAATTGTCCAACCAAGCTCGTCGTTCGAAAACTATGCTGTCCACTCTTGCCCTCCCTCAAGCCATCTATCCGCGTTTCATCTCATGGTAAAGTCAACATTCTTCCGAAGGAGAGCCACAAAGAACCCTCCAGTATCTTGGTCCTGTGGCCATAGCCGTCGACAGCGATGAAGATTCAATGGTAAATGCGAGATCCCAGCTTCCTTGTTCGGCCACAACGTTGGATAACAGTGTGGCATCTTGTCAGCCAATGCCTCTTCATAGGTAGAATATTCCACCCAAGTCACCACATCGTCGTCAACTTGGTCATTATCTTGAACACTTTTTTCTTCTGCAGTAATTCCGCTCGGACAATCCAAAACTTTCCAATCCCAGATACCTGGTCGTAGCGTGAGTCCCTCGAGTTCTGGCCATTCTATGAGTTCCACAGGTGGCAATGAGGATGATGATGATGATGACGGCAGTGCCGATTTTCCTTGACTCGTATTTACCTTGCCCAGTGCCGCCTGCACTACTGCTTCGTTTTCAATGGGATTCAACGAGCACGTGCTGTAGGATACGATGCCCCCCACCCGAACTAATTGCAAGGCTCGGATCAAGATTCGAACTTGCAACTCGTGCAGTGCTCGTGCGGTGGACGGCGACCAGGAGGGCAAGACGGTCTGGTCCTTGCGGATCGTCCCATCACCGGAACATGGAACGTCGGCAACCACAATGTGAGGAGCAATCGTTTTGGGGATTGGATACGCTGAGGCATCGTGACTGGTGTAAACTAGACGATCCAAATGTTCCATACCGGATCGTTGCACGGCTTCTTTCAATGTGTCCAATCGCTTTGGATGTATATCATTGGCTACGACGCGACCCTTGGGACCCACGATTTCCAAAGCTTGCAGCGTTTTGCTGCCGGGCGAAGCGCAGACATCCAAAACGCGATGATTTGCGCGCAAGTGCCTTCCGCAGTGTAATCCAACAATGGGAAGCATACTGCCCAACTCTTGACGGGCTAGTAAGCCTTGCGATGACCCGCGCAGTAAGATCTCTTTCAACTGCGGCGAATTACGAGATAGGGAACTTTTGTGCAGACTTGCATCTCGCGCTTGGTAAATAGTCGAGTTGAACGAAACCGGCAGTATCAAGTCAGTCACCTCCGCCAATTGCTTCTCAAGAGCGGCCTGATCGGGTTTGAAATGCGGTGCATGGTCGAGGTTTCGAAGTCGGAAAGTTAGAGGCAACGGCTTGGATAGAGCAGTCAAGAACGGTTCCAAATGCGCATATTCTGGACTCCGGTCAAGCTGTGCAAGTAACCGAGAGCGATTCGGTCCGCTTGTAGTATTTGCCGACGGATTCGGTTTTTCCACTGCATGAGAAGCAACTGTTAATGCAGTATCAGAACATCCGCTCTTTTTCCGTCTACGCTTGGCTGCTCTTGACATCCCCTGGTTTACTGTTTTTGTCGTTGATGATGTTGAAGTTACTGTGTTTGATCGGCTGCTGCTTTTGCTATTGTTTTCAAAGCTCACGACAACCCCTGACGGTTGCTGACCATAGTACTGTACGAACAGTGAGAAACCCAACCCAGATTTCTTCTTCCACAGAGTTTCATAGAAACTTTGCGACTTGCGCGCGTCGGAAAGAGGATTGTTGGACTTTCGTTTCTTTGTCGTCGTTGCTGTTGTCGCCATTTCAAGTCGATGGATCCGAATGTGTCGGCCGAATGAGTTTGAGGAAGGGAAGCAGTCTCGGCGTTGTTTATTCGCAGTTCACAGAGTGACTTCTGTAACTGGTTGTCCGTCGACTTGCATGCGCGTTTCGCGCAAATGTCAACCATCATCATATATGGATACATATATATACGCCGGAGGGATTTTAGGCGCACTCGAAGTTGTACAGTACAAGGAACAGAGTACAGAAGCATACCATTTTTGGTACGAGAGTACTACCAGCTCCTCGCGAGTACTACCAGCTCCTCGCGAGTACAAGTAGCTACTAGCCAGTGCTATGCATATACCGGTACAGTAGTCGCCTGGGTTACGAGCATACAGAGCACTGGGATGTGGGATGACTTCACTTCCTTCCCGCCCATAGCATTCGCAAACTTGGACGAGCCGTGCATTCGCACATTATTTGGTCAAGATGATTATCGATCATTAAAATTCGCTTTCTTCTTCGTTAGAAACACACCATACACCAAGGACAACGCACAACACAATAACGAGCAGTGATGAAGACTACCACCAAGCTATTCCTGATCGTTGTTACTATCCAGTTTGTCGTCAACATGATGATGTACGTGAGCATGCATCAAGTCGGGGGTTCGTACCACCATCGAGACCAAGTGTTGGAGTCCTACAGTTTTGATCCTCACTACCTATCGGGAGGTCTCCCCAATGCAATGGTACCTCAAGTTCGCGACGAGATGACTGGCTGCATCTTGCCAAATTGGGTAAATGGTGGTCCAGATACTATGGCATTCGAAATAAACAAAGGTTCGAGAGGATTAACTGACAAGGCCAATGGCAAAGACCACGGCTATCATACCATGTATTATCCTTACATGGCCAGCATGGTACGGAAACGATACTGCGCCGGCGTCATCGAAGCATCGAATGGCGTTCAGCCGCAGGAAATGAAACCTATTAAGATATTGGAGATTGGTTTGGGTTGTGCTCCTGGTGGAGGCATGATCCGCAAAACGCCCGGAGGGTCGCCCTTGGCGTGGCGATACTTGTTTGGATCCGAGCGAGTGATGGAATTGCATGTTTTAGAATACGACGAAGATTGCGCGAAAGAATGGGACGCTGAACACCCCAATGTGGCGACGGTACATACCGGCGATGCATCGTCGCCGCAGGATTTGGCGCACGTGGTCGAGGAGGCAGGGCCGTTTGATGTTATTATTGACGATGGCTCCCATATCAATTGGCATCAAATTTTTACCCTGGAGTACCTGATCTCAAGTGTAAATCCTGGAGGTTTTTACGTTGTCGAGGACATTCATAGTTCGTGCTTGAGTTGGGAAGCCAACATTGGGACACAAGAGAGGGGAGTACCAACCGGCGGAACCAAAGACTGCATGACGACTGACGAAGGCGGTCCTACAATTTTTGCGAAGTTAGTTGAGTGGCAGAAGGGATTAATTCTAAAACGGGAACCCTTTCCTGGTGTCAGTCGCATCGATTTCCACAAGGAGGCCGTGGTCTTGGAAAAGAGTTAGCCATCTGCATGCTTGAAGGAGCCACTCCCGTCTTTTGCCATCTTTTGGTCAGACTCTATCCAGGTCGATGGTGAGCGAGCATGTTGCACAAACTGAATGCACATCATCATCGTTTCATTTCATGTCCTCTGGCCGAGGTGCACGAGGACCTGCTGTACGACCAGTCTCCCTGCATATAGACAGGGGTGTCGAAGCATATGTAGGCCACTCCGAGTACAATACTGCTTTTGTGGTCATTGGTGGTGGTGAACTACTAAGTTGTAAGCGACCGTTAGAACTAGTCGTACAAGTACCACAGCCGATAAATAGTGCTACTGTACGAGTGTACATAGCTCTACTATCATACAGTGCTACAGTACAAGTATACACGACCTACTAGTAGCTCTACTGCTACTCTCTAGATAGGAGACCGTAAAGGCGTGAAGGTACGTCAGAATCGAGACAGTACTGAATTGATTACTGGAGTACCAATTCCTCACATCACTGGTAATGGTAGCACTCACTCGCAATTTGTGGCGCGAGAGCGCACCACTTCTGACTCACAGATGATCAGTTCAATGTCTATAATGACCGATATCCTCTGACCGATCTTTTGGATATTGCACGTTCCTGGTCGTTTGGCGTTTGGGTTGTCCTGTCAGATATGTGTAAGCATACATAGATGTACCTTCTGCTGACGAGTCCAGGACGCCGATTGCTGCCATCAGTATCACAATCATTGCAACGTCGCTTCCTCCATTCAACACAAGCCTTTGCAATGCCGAAGATCCTCGGAAAAGCTGTTCGAGTCGTCGAACACGATGGACTTACGATTGACGAATTCGTTGGAAATGTCGGCTCCAACGACGACTCCGTCTCCATTGCCCACGTGCAGGTCAGTGAACCAGCATCCGAACCATGGTTGACTCTAGACTACGAAGAGTGGATTTGTGTATTGAAGGGCAAGATTGATTTGCACAGTCCCAGTGGCGAAGTCATCACCGTCAGCGCTGGAGAAACTGCGTTTATTGATCGAGGTGAACGATTCCGACCCGTCTTTCCAGTGGCAGACACGGAGTACATCCCCGTTTGTCGTCCAGCCTTTTCACCGGAACGCTGCATTCGCGAAGAAGACGGTGTTTCTGACGTGTCGGCGAAACTGAAGGAACTCCATCAAACAAAGGAACCGACAGCAGGAACAGTCCTTGTGGATGTGTCGAAGTACGGTGACGTTGAAAAAATCTATCACATGTGTCAGAAGACACTTTGGGACGAAGCCGCTTCCACCGGAAAGGCTTACTTTCCTCCCACGTTCAAGGACGATGGCATGTTCACTCATGCAACAGCAGTCCCTCAACGTCTCGTCACGACGGCAAATCACTTTTACACTGCGACTGAGGGTGATTGGATCTGCGTGGAGTTAAGCCGTTCGGCGTTGGAGTCATTGGGCATTCAAACAATCTTTGAAGAAGCCAAACCAGTAGGTACAATTGCGACATCGGATTCCTTCGAAACGTGGGTCTGCCCGCACATCTATGGAGGTCTTCCAGCACATGTCGAAGGTATCGTGACGAACATCTTTCATATGACGCGCCTGGAGGATGGTACCTTTGTCGGCATTGCCGGATTGTCTGAATAATATAATCAAGTAGATCGTCGTTCTCTATAAATCCTGTGGACAATTATTATGATGCGAACACGACTTGCGTATTGTCCCTGGCAATTCACAATTACTTGATGATGGGAAGAAGGTTCTTCGCAATAGCCTCCGTCAGACGTTGGGGGCATTGGACCGTGAAAAGACGCCGGAGCACAGGGCAGACCAACCATCCAAGCGCATACCGAGGTAAGAAGGCTGGTTGAAGCGCCACAACACGGGTAAACTTGCACATGGTGGCTGAGATCGATTCGACTTTGAATTCCTCGCGACCTCCCTTGTAGGTGAGGAAGACGGGACGAGAAGCAGCAGCGAGCCAGAATTGATATTTCTTCACCGCATCATCTTGGTCCTCCCACACATCGAATTCTTCGCGAATGGCAATTGGTCCTGCCAGCAACGCCATGAAGAACCAGTGACGAAACACTATGGTTCGAGAGTTTCCAGCGCCTCCCGCCGGCTCCTTGTCGTTTTGAATGTTGGTAACTTGTGGATGCCAGTGCTGCCATGCACGATCGTCAGTAATGATCGACCAACACTCGTCGATGCTAATGTCCAGTTCCAGTTCGGACGTGAATACCCAAGGGGCGGTGTTGATTTCAGATGACGGCAAAAACTTGTATTCAAACATTTTGGACTTCTTTTCAGATATATGCATATTCATATACTGTAGTCGCGTGAAATTGTGCGAACGAAGTGTCATGGTCAGGCGATTTTTACTGTAGTATACGCCTGGTACAAGTACTCTACGGTAGATCGTACTGCTCCGAAGGCAGAATGCAGTTTTTATCAAAAAATGGTGCCCTGAAGCGTTGAGCGTTTGCGTTAGGGTTGCTGGCTCAACAATTTCTACCAAGGGACGGGGAGATCTCGAAGTGTAATGACGTGAGGACGGTATAACGAGTGGGACTCCCCTAAAAGGTAGGCCCGTCGTAGATCGTCGGACATGGTCGGCTAGCTCCAATCGTCACTGGATGATTGTTGTGAGGTTGGGAGCGATTCAGTGCCTAGGGAGGCTACGTCATCGACCCACGGGTGACGGACAGTTATCTACATATCGTCTCACGTTACATCCCCTCTTCTCGTTGTCGTCGGAGGCCTGTTTCTAGTTGGGGGGACTTTTCAGCCCATTTCCAGGTCTAGTCATGGTGCTCCTAAACTTCGAAATTCAGTTCCGTGTCGTTCTCGCATCCTTTTCGTGACTCTTACGTTCGTTGTCGTTTCCTTTCCCTGGGCCGCGCCGGGAGCGAAAACTCACCGCTGGCCGTTCCACGGTCACCCATGTCACTACCAGTGATGCCGCCAACAAAGGTCTCGCCCCCCGGGTCGGCATCGGCTGACCCGGCTGAGTTTCTTTGTGGCCCGACTTTCTGCTCGTTGGTCGGTTGGGCATTTGGGTACATTGGGGCTAGACTGGTTATGGGGTCATTGCCAGCCGCCGTGTCGCTTCCCAGGTTCCAGTTAGATTCGGTTCGTCGTCTGTGCACGTCAATTCTGCAGCGAAATGTCACAACAACTCCCGCGGACTCAGCGCGGCCGCACTTATTTCCGCGAGACCTGTCCACGGGCTCCAAAGTTGGCCGCTGTGGTGGGAGAGGTACGGGAAATTGAGTACGTTACTATGTTCGAATGTTTTTTCATGCTTACTGTGTTTTGTTCCGTGCTTATTCTGTGGTATTTCTCGTGTTTCGTTTGATGTTGTTGTGGTTTATCGTAGTGGTATGATTTCTTCGATGTCGCTGACGTCTAAATCGTGATGTTTCGCGGCTGATTTTAGCTCTTCCCATTCTTCGAACGCGATGCGATTGCCTTCGTTTTGATAGTGTCTCGGGTGAGCGAAGTCGAAAGGCCCGACGAGTGCGAATTCGCATAAATTGATCGTTTGTTCGTAGACTCTGTATTTTCCTGGTTGGTCGTCGAGTATTGCTGTCACTTTGCCCGGGCGTATTGGCACTATTTCGCCCAATGTACCGTTCGGACGTATCTTGTGAATTTCCGGCCAGTACCGGCAGTTGCGTAGTTGACGCTCTTTGCTGTTTGCATGCTCGCGGATGTAGAACCAGACCTTATATTTTCCTTCGTCTCGTGTGGTCTCCGTATCGTCGTCTTGTAATTTGACCTGCACGACGTACCATCGCTGTATGCTGGTTGTATCGATTGTATGTCTGATAAAGAACAGTTTGTCTCGTGACTTCCGAGTTGCTTTGTATAGTTTGTGTGCTTTCATGCGTTGTTGCTGATCGGTATCTGTTGCTCTTGTCGCTTCATCTCTGAATCGAGCTGGTTTGTTTGTCGTGCGTGTTGATGTGCGTTGCGGTCTGTCCGGTGCTGTTTTCTTGCGTTTGTTATTGGTTGTGGTAATGTTTGCTTTTCTCTTTGTACCCAGTGCGTCTCCGTTTCCGGTATCGGGGATGTCTTCGGCGGCGTTTGGTGTGGTACTTTCCGCTATGCCATCTTGCCGTTGTCTGTCGCCGTCAGGGTCGTCGTTGTTCTCTGGTGGTGGAGGGGGCGTTTGGTGTGTCATCTGTGGGGTTGATGTTGTTGGCGGGCTGTCGTTGTTGTCGTCGCCGTCATCACCGCTGCTGTCGTCGTCGTCGTCGCTGTCCGAGTTGCTCTCCGAATTTTCGTGTGGCATGTTGTCAATATCTTCTTGCCACATGTCCTCAATTTTGTCGTATGCAAATGGCTGTTCTGGTTCTGCTTGTCTGTATCGTCCTGGTTCATGTAGTCCCAAAATGTTTTCGAGTGGGTTGTCGACAATGGCGTGTCGATACGTTGCCAGTCTCGTGTCGATGCCCGTGGTTGGCTTGTGAATGACCAAAGTGGATGGGATTCTTGTGAGCCGGGCTGCAGATTCTTTTGTGATCCGTCCTCTCCGTCCTGCTCCTCTTATACCTGGCAGTTTCTGGACGCGGTATGTGCCTGGTTTGATCTGTTCGAGTATCCGATATGGTCCTCTCGCGTGCATTCTGGCTTTTGCCGGGCCATTCTCCTGTGTGGTTTGGACTTGTTTTTTAATGACGACCAGGTCGCCTGGTGCAAACGATTTCATGTTGCGTCCTTCGTTTTTTAGGTTCCGATGATGGTCTCGTCTGTCGTTGATTAGTACCTTGAGGACTTCTTGTTGTTGCCGCCATAGTGGGAATGCACTGTCCACGTGTTCGATTGTTTGTTGCCCTTGCGCTTCGTGATCCCTCGGTACTATGGGCTCGTGCTCAAAGTCAATTGGGAACGGAAACTCTCTCCCTATTGCTGCGTATGATCGTACGATATTCGTCCCGTCTACTGGGGCTGAGTTCCAGGCATACACTGCAAAAATGGTACCGAACATGAAGTCTTGGAATGTTTCACAGTCGGCGGCGTGGATTCGTTGGACTTTGTTTAAGTATCGATGAAATCTCTCGCATATAATGGCTTTGTGGTTCCCTTTGCTGACCGTGTAGTTTGGTAGCCCGATATTTTGGCAGAGTGTTTGCATTGCGCCTGCAAATTCACTGCCTGAATCAATAATGACTAGTCTTGGTAAGCCGTGATTGATGAAAAACGATGTGAATGCCGCTCTTGTCATTGTCTCGGAATCTAACGCATTCACAAATGTGGCCGCCGCAAATCCTGTCATGGTGTCGATGCAGGTTACCACGTGTGTGCCGTTGCCTTTTTTTACAGTCGCTGCTCGTCCTGGGTGCCATACGTCCAGTGTGATGACGTCGAATGGCTCGTCTGCCTGGAATGTTGCGAGTTGTTGCTGTGCTTCGTGACTGGTGATGTTTGCCGCATTGCAGTGTCCGCATCCGAGAGTGAGTTGTTTGATGTCGGTTGCCATGTTCGGCCAATAGTATCTCGCCGCGATCTTCCAGAACGTCTTTTGGTACCCTGTGTGGCCTGCCATTGGTGCGACGTGGAGTGCGGAGAAGATGGCTTGTCGCAGTTTTGGTGGTGGAATCCTTGTACGTAAGTGCCTTCGATTTTCGCCTTTTCCAGTGTGAAACAAGATGCCATTTTCCTCCTCTAACTTTTGTTGCGACCATAGTTTATAAAGCGTTGCGTTCTCGATCTCTTCGCGTTGGAGTTGGCGTCCCTCTCTGATGGCGTGGACGAGTCTGTTGAGGTCCCAATCGTTCGCTGTCGCGTCTTGCCATTGTGCTGTCGTTGGTAATGGGATTGCCGTTGTCTGTTGAAACTCATGTGCTAGCATGACCGTGAGTGCACGTCTCAGGTCGTCGTCGATGCCGTCGTCGTCGGATGTGGCCGGGATTTCCGTTGTGTTTTCGCTTGCGCCTGTCTTGTTCTCTGCGCTCTGTATTCCAATGATCACTGTGGTCATGAGTTGTTTCAGCGGTGTTGCCCTCATTTGCGCCACCGCCATTTCTGGCGGGAGTTGTAGCATCCGATACCTTGTATCCTCGTCGTATCCAATTATGTCGACGAGTTCGTGGTGTCGTATTCCTCTGACTGTGCTTGTGTGGTCGTGGCTCGTCGTTTCTATCGCAAACGGACTTTCGTACCATTGCGTGGATGTGTCGTGTAGGTCTGGTCCCGGGTGGTCGGTGCTGTAACACGGTGTCCAGGCCGTGATCCAGTCTCTTGTGTTGTCTTCTTGTCCCGTGCGTTGGATGAGTGCAGCAATTTGCGGTTCGTTGACATTTCTTGCTTGGGGTGGGCGCTGCATTGCTCTAATCTCTGACGATGATACGTTGGGTTCGTGTTGCTCCGCTGCGTTGTTGACTATGTCGCTGAGTGGAGTCGCGTCGCTGCCTTGTAGGTGAAAGGCTCGCAGTGTGTTGATATCCTTGGTCGCGATGATCATCGTGAATGTTGTGGCGATCGCCGCTCCGTATCGGTTTGATTGGACTGTTGCCCGCAGTGTGTTCCACTTGTTCCCCTCCAGTTGCTGCATGCGCATGTCGATGGCCGATGTTTCTTCATTGCTGTCGTCGTCGTGTATTCGCGTGGTAGGGTGTGTGAAGATAGCGATTGCCTTGACGTTGTGTCGCTCTCCGATGTTGATCAGATGTGTGAGCCGTGCGAACTGTCTTTCGATCTCTGCGCTGGCGTCCGTTTCGCATCCATCGTGCGCGATTATCCAGTCGACTCGCTCGGTCGGTTCAATTATTGTCTCAAGCTGTTCGATTGTGAGGAGTTTTGGGTCGGTGCGGTGTCTGTCGAATGGATGTGTGCGCCACGTTGGTCTTTCTTCGATGCTTCGGATGTGTGTTGTGATGCCCGCTTCCGCTGCTGCTGTCTCGATGTTCGTTGCTCCGGCGTTGTATGTCCAAATGTTGCGTGTGTTGTCGCTCTTCGCCGCCAGGAGTGTCTTCGGTTGGTTGCCATCTTCCGTTGCCTCAGGTGGCTGGTTTGTGGTGGCAATTGCGA
Organism: Fragilaria crotonensis; assembly: GCA_022925895.1. Taxonomy (NCBI): domain Eukaryota; phylum Bacillariophyta; class Fragilariophyceae; order Fragilariales; family Fragilariaceae; genus Fragilaria; species Fragilaria crotonensis. Next base: position 125,114 of record JAKSYS010000066.1, on the reverse strand, counting down.
TGGCGATTTGGTTCTGATTGGTTTTGCTTATGGGTGGTGTCTCTGGTCGCCATTTGCTGGTGATGGTGTTGTATCTTGTGAGTACATCGCACTCCACCATGAATCGTGCTGGTCTGTGTACGATTGTGAAGTGGAATCGCAGCAGTCGTTGTCGCATGCGTTGGTGCATGTGTGTCGGGACATCCTCGCCGTCAAAGAACTGTCGTAAGCCGTTGCAGTCTGTCATCCAAGTAAACTCTTTGCCGAAGAGGTGTCTCTTATATTTCTCGATTGCCCACACACCTGTTGCTGCCTCACCCGTGTACGAATGCATGGCGCTTTCACTTTCTGTGCATTTGCGTGAGCTGAATGCGATCGGACGTAGTCTCAGGTTGTGCATGTGTTTGTCAAACTTGCACGGTTTGAGCTCGCTGGTTTCTTGTGTCTCGTGTAACGCGGCGTTGTGGTCGTTCGGGTCCGCTTGTAGCAATACTGCTGCCATCCCAAGTCTGCACCAGTCGGTTTTAAGGTAGAACCGTCGTGTGTAATCTGGTCTTGCGAGCGTTGGTCTCGTGATCAGTTCGTCGAGTAGCTCGTTTAGCAGTTGGTTGTCTTCCTGTTGCCATTCCGACGCCAGTGTGATCTCACTCTCCGTCGGCTTGGTGCCTTTTAACTTCTTAATATGTTGTCGCCATCGTCCAATTCTGAGTTCATAGTTCGCGATCCAATCTTGATAGAAGCCGATCAACCCGATTAGTTGTCGTAGGTCGGTTACGGTATTTGGAGCTTGGTTCTTGAGGTCTTCCAGGGCTTGCATTTTCGATCGAGCTGGTCGATTGCCATCGGCTTCGACGTCCATGCCAACAAATTCGGCGCTCTTTGGGAAGAATCGACATTTCTTGAGTTTGACGGTAACTTGGTGTCTCTGCAATATTTGGAGTACTATTTCGAAGTATTTTATGAGCGGTGCGGTATGTTCTGAATGTAGCATGATGTCGTCCACTATGACTTCCGCGTCGGTCCACGGTCTCTCGCCTTTGAGTGTCACTTCGATGTCGTCTCGAATCCCAAGTTCTGTCGCTTTCTTGTTCCATTGGCGTTTCAAGGTGTCTACCAGGCAGCAGAATGTGCCGTGTGCGTTGAGGCATCCCATCGGCATGACTGTCCAGCGTTTCTGTCCATTTGGCACAAAGAACGCCGTTTTGTCTCGCGACTTCTCGTGTAATAGTACTTGCCAGAACCCACTTTCGAAGTCCATGGTAATGAAGTGTTTCGATCTTCCTATGTCCCTCGCGGCGTCGTCGCATCTGCGTGAGGGGTAGATGAATGGCCGCGTGACTGCGTTCAGTTTCCGATATGATACCGTCAGTCTCCATATGTATGCGGACCAGCCAGTGTACGTGATCTTGATTGGGTTTCGCCGCAAGTACCACTTGTGCTCCCAATGGACTTCGCGCTTCCTCTATGAGACCGTTTTCCTCTAATCCTCGTGCGAGTTGTGTGATGACTCTTGCCTCGTGTGGTCCGTAGCGTGGTATGTTGCAGCATACTGGCTGGGCGTTGCCTGTGTCGATGTGGCATACAAATCCTCTGATGTGATGTTTTAGTCCCTCCTGCGCGAATACGTCCCAGTACTTCTTGACCAGTTCAAGTATGGGTGGTCGCAGTTCCTCTGGGCACTCGTCCCATTGCAGTGATTTTTTCAGTGTTTCCGCATGCAGTTTCTCGTCGTATTTGATGATGGACTCTGGGTTGCGTTCGCTTACTTCCTCCTTCATTTTGGATACCGCTGTCCCTCCATTTCGGTACAACACTTCTAATGTGTCATCGTCATCCGGTAGGTAGGCGGGTTCTTCGTATTGTGAAGTTGGTTTTGGCCTATAAGGTCTTTTTTCTGTTATCACTGGTTTGCTTCCATCGTCCATTCGCTGTTTCGCTGATTCTAATTCTTCTCTCGTGGCAGAGGATGCTGCTAAAACCCTAATGTAAAGTTTGTTCGTCGCGGTGTCCATCCGGTATGTGACTCCCGCGTTGTTGTTTATGCTGTCTGCGATTGTTCCTGTGTCACTGACGTCGTATGCCTCCTCCCATGCTCCCAGGTTGTTCTTCGGCTTTGCTGGGTCGCCTTGCCGCTGTCATTCATCCGCACTGTTTCCGCTTTCCTCAACGACGGTTGCTCTCTTGGCTGTCGTTGTGTACACGGCGGTCGTCTCCGCTCTGAATCTGTCCTGTGGAGTAGGTGCCTTTCTCCTCGTAGGTGGTTCATACTGGATTCCGAGTGTCGTTTGCCAGATCGTGAGGTGGATATTGGGCTCTGCGTCATCATAGCTCCACAGCGCTTTTGTCTTGCGTAGAAAGTTGATGGACACGATGGCTGTTGCCGCTGCGCTCGCGCTGAGTCCAAACGTCAGGTTACATGCGGTTCCGTTATAACGGAATGGGGTTTTGTACTCGATGATGTGAGTCAGCTTCAGAGTTGTCGCCGATACTTCCACTCCCCCGATGGTGACATCCTGTTCACCGTAGTCTTGCATGGTCTTGAATGATGCGACCAATTCTGGGAATGTGTCAGCCATGGCCTTGTGGAACTCTAAATGTCCGATGTTTACCCCGGCGCAGGAGTCAACCGCTATTTTCAATTTTCCTTTTCCGTGGGTGGGTCCGATTGGGAAGTTGCAGTGTGGCAACGTTGGCGATATCTCGAGTGGTAGTAACTTCATCGGCGTCGCCTGGAAGACTCGTGCGATGAAATGGAACGTCTGGTTGTTTCTGCTCCTGGTCGCCGGTCCGTAATAGCTTGTTGCCGTCGTGTCTGTTCCTTCGTCGTCTCCGGTTGGTTCGTTCGCGTTGCTTACCTTGCGATTCCATTCGCGGATCATGTTCTTTCGATGCCTCGCTGACATGTCCGTTGCCATCAACGCCACCGCATCTGCCGCGTTCTCTGCTTCGGTTCTGGAATTAAATCCGAGGTGTTGTCAATCGCGCATTGCTTCCGCCTTTGTGAGGAGTGCCTGTGCGTCTCGTTTGCGCGTTCCGGTGCCATTCTTGGGTTGGTCGCGTTTGCGTTCTTCCCATTCCTCGCGCATTTGTTTCATGCGGCGGAACGCTAAACTGCGGACCTCCGGGTCGTATCTGTTTGGACAGTCGCGGAAGCTGTGGAATCGGTTGGTGTGGTGGGTTCCGTGTCCCGTGCATCCCCAACATTCGATGGGTCGTTCGGTTCCGCTTGCATTGCGTAACGCGCTTTCTGCTGGACTTAGAAAACAACTGATACTGTTCCCTTCGCCTTCTGTCCAGTGTTCGAGGAGCCGGAATTGCTCCATGAGTGCGTCTTCATCCGGTACTTCTCCATACTGAGATGGTCGGTTGTGTGCGCCTCCTCCGTTGTGATTGTTTCCGTGGTCATGGTATCCCTTGGTTCTATCCTCATCGTCGCCGTATTGACTGTCGCCGTACGCCATGAATGTGCGCGCCATCGGTTTCTGGTGTTGTTGATGATACCCCCTATTGCTGGTGGCATACGGTGGTGGTCCTCGTGTTGGGGTGAGTGTATTCTTGATGAGCTGGATTTGGGTTTCGATGTCCTTCTCTTCTTCGGCTGCTAAATCCCGCAGTCTCTGGAGTTGTGTCAGTTGCTCTTGGTTGGAGCTTGGTGGAGGGTGTCGGTATTGTCGCCTAATTAGCTTGTCTTGCATGTGTGCTGTAAGTGAATTGAAGAACGTGGTCGGTAGGTTGACCGGGAACGGTGCTTCTGCATTAAACTGCTGTACGATTGCTGTGAACTTGGCATAGTGTTCCGCAATCGTGTAGGCGGTGGCTTGTCCTTTCTCGTTCGTTCCTTTCTGTTGACATTGTACGAGTCTGTTGACGGGTGTTTCGATGATACCTTCGCCCACAAATGCTGGTCGCATGAGCCGTGCGACGATCTCGTATTTTGTGTGTTGCTTGGCTTCTTCAAGCCACTGGTTGAACTTCTCTTGCGTGAATTGGTCACGTTCGACTGTTCCAACTTGTGCGGTTCCGCTTAGAATTCTGCAAATATTGATCAGTTGCCTGACATCTCGGATGTTCTCGATTGTAATCGCATCATGTAGACTCGCATTGGGGCCTTGTGGTAGCCGAAATACGACAGTCTTGGTGTCGACATCGGGGAGTAGGTTGTTTCCTTGCTGCCCTATAGCTGAGTATCTTTGTCGTGGGTTGATCGTCATCTCTGCGGCTACGTATCGCGCATCTCTGCGGAATACCGCTTGATTCGCTCCCGGCTGTGGGATTGCGACTCTGGTGTGCGTCGCCGACTGTACGCTTAGGAACGTATAGTCGAATAATGCACTTTCGAACATGTTGAAGTCTTCAATGTGGAGTGTGGCTTGGGTTAGAATGAGTACCTGGTTGAAGTGGTTCACTAGGCAGTCGGTCTTGTTTTTCCATTTCCCATTGCCAGTTCGGATTGATTCTATGGCATGTTCGAGGACCATAGACTTCACGTCTTGGGGGTCCGTGGTTTTGGGGCACGGTGCGAGGACGTATGTTGCCCCGCTCCATGTCTTCTCTTGGAGGTTCAATGTGCCGTCCGGTTTCAGCGGCCGGGCCGTCGCGTAGGCAGGTCTTCCGCCGGCATGGCTGGTCTGCCACTGGTCATTTCGGTTTTCAAACGGTCTTGGCATGGCTGCGAACGCGTACGTTGTCGCGTTTGCCGCAGGGGATGCGTGTTCGGTGCCGGGCAGGTTTCCATATAACGAGTGGGACTCCCCTAAAAGGTAGGCCCGTCGTAGATCGTCGGACATGGTCGGCTAGCTCCAATCGTCACTGGATGATTGTTGTGAGGTTGGGAGCGATTCAGTGCCTAGGGAGGCTACGTCATCGACCCACGGGTGACGGACAGTTATCTACATATCGTCTCACGTTACAACGGGACGGACGACATCGGTGAAACCTGATGGTGGATGTGATCACATGATTAACTAACTATAATCTTGCTATCATCTGGGACCACATTGGGTCACAGCTAGTTGTTGACAAGAACATTATTCGATCACATTGTGTGAAAGAAACGTGAACATGTTGAATGATGTTGAAGGAAACTCGCAAACAATTAGACTGTCATGTGCCATGCGCGATGTATCGTGGAGGTGCATGTACACGCAGAGAACTGATCATCGCGTCGCCGCGCATTCGACGTGTGCAAACAGGGTTGGTCACAAACTCTTTTTGAGGGCACACATAAACGTACGTTTAAGCATGCGCGGACACAGATAATTGTACGTACTCCTTCGCTATGCAAGACAGACACAGTGATGGCTGATGATGCTTCGCCAAGGGACACACAAAGTGCGAAGTGCAAATATGTTGCTACGCCTTCAATTTGTGTAACTGGCTGACAGATTGCAAAATCCTGGCAGCAAAATGACGCTGAGAGGGGCCAAATCTCCTTCTAGAAAGCGTAATCTTGCCAAAGAGAACAGCCTCCTTGTGGAAATCAATGTGATTGACTCCAGGAAAGGGCTCCCGCTTCATAATCAAACCCTTTTGCCACTCAACTACCTTTGCAAAAATTGTTTCATTACCATCCCTTGTCTGCATGCACCCACTCGTACCGCCGACAAACTCTCCCCTTTCCTGTGTCCCAACGTTGGCCTGCCAACTCACGCATGAACTATGAATGTCTTCAACAACGTAAAAACCTCCAGGATTCACTTTTGAAATCAGGTTCTCCAGAGTTTTGATTTGATGCCAATTGATATGGGAACCATCGTCGATGATTATATCAAACGGTCCAGTCTCGTTGACCAGTGACGGTTGCGAACTTATGTTTCACGAGGCGCACAAAGCCATCCAAGAGAGGTCAGCAAGGCTCCATCACTCACCAACTGAGAAAATAGTCCCGAGACAGCAGTTGTGATGCACTTGTCTGAACGATCGGCCTTGCATTTCATTCTTGCTGAATTCGGCGAAACAATGAGAAACTTATCCGGTGATTAGTCAGGTTGCGTCGCACAATCCTGACAGTGCAGAACAAAATATATGTTGATCGGATATGCACATGACGAGAATACTTGATCGGGACTTGCACAATCTGATTCTGTTGACTCAATCACCCATGCCTCTCATCACATCAACTCGATAACCGATCTGTCTCCTCAGTGAGAAGCTTGAAGTCGTTGAGTGTTGCTTTTCGCATCGATATGCGGTCAAACCATCGCAGTTCCCTTCCACCCATCTCACGCTGAACATAGTCCAACCAATACTCTTCCAAAACCAACATCCTGTTCACGGTTGGAAAATGTGCTACCCCCAACCGTTCCATGGCCTGTGTCTCGGTAAGATTCCAATCATACGTTTCGTACAAAACTGGTGCGGGTTGCAGGTGACGATAGAGGGACGCCGACAACTCTGTGATTGGTACAGTCCCCATACCAATGGCCTCATACGTTCGATAGCATTCGGGTCGGTCCCCATCAGGAGAGAGGATGAATTGGTGGCTTGCAATTTCTTCACAATACTCGGTGTACTGAAGTTTTGGACCCGAAGGAACGTTCGATCGTTTGGCATTCGTGTTGCTTAGATATCCTTGCATGATGCCATATGTTTTGCTGTCTGGGGTGTCGTGCTGGTGCCTGTAAAAGGCTTCCACATAGATTTTAAGTCTCCATGGCATAGGATTTACGCCGTAGGGCCAAGAAGCAAGTTTGGGATGGTGCGAGTGATGAAAGTGATGACCGCGATTATGAGCGAAGACTTTGACAATGCATGAGGCATTCAACAATGCCAGTTCAGTTTTTGCAGGAATGAACTTTATAACACGTTGAAATTGACCCACGAGCAAGACGATGGATGTGGTGATGTTTGGAAGGATGGTTTAACAAACGTGGTGAGCCCTTTGACATTCACATAGACTGTGTCGTAGGGTTGAATTAGCCGTGCTGTTTCGGGATCTAGCTCTTGACTGGCATGACCTCCCAAAATCGAGGAAGTCTCCCTGGGTGAGACGGCAGTCAATGTCCCGTTCTACGTTTGACCCACCGCCTTGAAAAACCCATGCTGCTAGGTGACAGCCGGACTTAGGTGTTATGAGATTTAAACCCCGTTCTGTAAGAGTTCGCTCCAATGACAAAGAAAAGCGGTCATGGCGAACAGATTCTCCAACAACAGGTTCATAATGGGATCTGCTTAGAGTGGATGTCTTCGATGTGCTGGACTCGTATGATAATGCAAGAAACAAGGGAGAATTATTACTCCACAGACTTAGGACAAGGAATCCACTTAAAAGAGCTATAATCATCTTCAGAGCAAGCGTCATGGTAGGACGGCGAGCAAGGGGGGCATTCCCGAACTTAAAGCAAAGCGGCAACAAGTTTGGAACGTATCGCCATGGCAAAATTGCGCTCTTCGTGTTCGGAGAGGAATTCTACTCTAGTCGTAGAGAGAGTAGGATCGCTCCTATGATTGAAGGCGATTCGAGAAAACAGTAAGAACAACTGTAACCACGTAACAACACGTTTCTCAAAATGTACTATGTAGTGGGTTCCTCACAACTGATCGGAGTACCTGGTACAGCTGGTTTTTCGTTGAAGCGTCCGAACGTAGGTTGTGTACAATTCGTACCATGCACGCATATTATTTCCATATCCTTTATCAAGTTTTAGTAGCAGCTGTCTCCTGCGACCATAAAAATCCATCTCTGTCGACATGATGATCACACCTCGTCCTCCTCGTTTCTTGTCTTTGCTTCTTTGAGTGCACTGTTGACGAAGCCACGATCGAAGTCCAATGCACACCTGTGAGACTTGAACAATTTCATCAGGCGTTGGATTTCGGAGTACAGAAGTCCTTGATCTTCTGTTATACTTGTGGCGATGAAGTTGTGGGTACGACCTTGCTGCCTCATTCTCTGCTGACTCTCAAAAAGATGATGGTAAGTACAAATATATGCGCGTGCTCGAAGCAAACTTTCCCATCCTTTCTTTGGTCAACTCCTTGATTGAACACGTTGAATCTCTCACAAGTTGTTTGAAATTCTCTCGTCCCCTCTTTTGAGATACAGGAACCCGTCGGTAGAAAGCCTTTGCGTGACCCCAGCAAAATTCAATGCCTTCCCTGCTAATTCGGCATGGAACTTTGGTGTTAGAAGTACCGTGATGCCCAGCTGAGATCCAAGGTACTGAAGTGCCGTTTCCTCATCCTTGAAATCAGCACACTCTGCGATGAGATGGCGTAGGGAATACCGTAAGTCAATCTTCCCTGAAATTGTGTCTTTCTTTCCGTCGACAGTGTATTTATCTAACTCACTTGGATCAATCAGTCCTCTTTCCCACAGAACTTGTAGCATGCCTTTAGATTTTCCTTCCCATCCAGATAGGATTTTGTCGACTTCTTTGTGAGTTTCGATTGAATTGTTTCTTGCCAATTCCTGAAGTTCGGCTTTAGTGTACCCGCGTTTTTGTTGGAGCGTCACACCCTTTTCGTTGAGCTCTTCAAGAAGGGTCTTTGTTTTTCAATTGGCTTGCTTCTTTTCCCCATTATTCGATCATGACGTTGTAAGTCACGTTGCTCTGGTGTCAATACCATGGGCCACAGTCGTCAGTATTGAATACCATTGACTGTGTGTCTCCGATGCCCAGGGTTGGTGAGTGTGTGCCCAGATAACCCTCTTGTGACATTATGACTGTGTCTCTCATCTGCTGTTTTGATCCTCCAAAGTTCTTTTGCATGTTGATCGCACTGAGTGCACCATCACGTTTGCGAGCGTGTCCCTGAGAATGATCGAACAAAAATACAAAATCGAAGCTTGGATATAGGATTCGTAGGCAATCAACCACATCCTCAAGCTGAAGACTCATGTGGTATGAATTCCAATAACCCTGATTATTGATTCCGATGAACAAGTATTTTACGAAGGGGGATTCCAACAAAATCGGCTTCCTCGTTGTTCCCAAGATTTCCATCGCAGCTGTTGTATCGAGGTAATTTCCACCGCCGAGAGCTGCTGTTTGCCTTGCCATATTCACTCTTTGTAACTCATCCTCTGTCATCTGCCTGCCAAAGCCGAATTCGCGTGACACGAACGCAGAAAGCATATACCCATCGCCCTCCGACTTGGGCAGAAGTGGCACTTGTCCTTTGGCCCAACCCATTGTTTGGAGGACAGTAGATACTGCGCGAAGACAGACTCATCTTGACCAATAATCATCAAGGGCCTGACTGATGATGACACTCGTATGCTTGTTTTTGCTTCAACATCTCGCGCTGCCTCTTCTCCCTTTTGATTCTTGATATGCAATTCTTCCAATAGTCAACGTGAAACTCAACCCGAGTCTCATCAGATATAATATCATAGTAATGATGTCCGAAATCTGTGTCTAAGGTCTTGATCGTAGCAGCTTCACTGAGTGGAAGCTGAATCCAACGCCGACAACGTGGCTCAAGCACGGTAAGGTAGTTCTTGCAGAATGCATTTCGATGTGCGACAACATCTTCACGTTCATGGCCATCGACGTAGAAGCTCTTCCTTCTCGTATCATACTTGAATCCGAGTAATCGCATCCAGCGCCATGCTGTTGTGAAGCTCATGTTTTTAAGTCTATGTGCGCGAAGGAATAGCGCAATATCATCCTCATCTTGATCGACATCGACAGGATTGCTAGTAGGATTAATGGCTGTAGTACTTGTACTCAATGTTGACGTTTCTGCAGTATCTTCGTCTACTACCGATTCACGTTTCCACAACGCAGCCAGCCTTGGGATTACAGACGAATGAACGAATTGATAGACTGCTTCAATTGAAAGATGTGACAAGTTCTCGACGCCAAATGCAACAATCTGCTCCTTTGCGCATGGAAACACTTCGAGAACTCGAGGAAGAGGTCGTTTCCACACTGAACAGACAAGTTTGGGTTTGGGAAGCATTCAAAATTACGGAACACAATGTTCCAATTTGCGATGGTTTTATAGAAGGTTGCTTGCGTCATACCAACAGTGTTCAATACCTTACAAGATTCAGTGCAACAGTCTTGCCACGTCCATTCATTCATTTTTGCAAGAGCCAATCGGTACGCATAACAAAGAAACGTCGCCCTTTGCCTGACAGCGCATATCTCAGCTTTGGTACACACGTTGTCGATATCTCTACCTTGCACAACATTCCTCCAATTATTTTCTTCCTCATGAACGCTTTGAAGCAGTACAATCCTTCTCTGAAGTGCTTCCATTGGAGTTTCAGAATCGAAATCAGTATCATTCCCATCCTCGCAATTCGTTGTCCCATGTTTCTTTGGTGGTTTGAACACTCGGTATGCCTCTGGGCTACATGGCCAGTAACTTGAGCTAGAAGCATCAGCAGCAATCATTACAGCGGCCGCACCAGTATCTCCTATCCTTGCTCGTTTGCTCGGTGATTGCTCAACAATGTCTCCGATCCTTCCTCCCGTTGTAGCCTCCGTGTTGACAGGTGTAGTTATCATTGTGTCGAGAGCGGGTCTTGATCTTGTGCTTGGAATGACTAGCACATTTGCGGCTGCTTCCATTACTTTTTCGTTCCATGCACTGTTAAGTGGACATGGGTACCGTATCTGCCTTGATTTCTCTGTGAAGTAGTAATAGAATGTGTTCTTGTATGTGACTCTGAACACTCCTGTTGTGTTTGATCCATCAAATCGGTGCATCAATTCTCCGAAAGAAGCCGACTTGGACATCCCTGTATTGAACCTTCTTACATCAATGACGCCAAGGGACGCATTGACATCAAATCTCCCTAAAGCTTCAGCCCAAGTTGATGCAGGAAGCCAGCAATTTGACAATCTCGGACCATACGTGATGTCTGTTCGAAGTAGCATGACGGCATCAGTCAAAATAGCATATTTACCTTTGTCAACCATTGTATCTATAGATTTATCACCAACAGTAGGTTCACTGAGTTACATAGGAAGGTGACTGCAGGAGGTAAATCTATAGATTAGAATGGAAATGTTGCAAACGACGGCTTGAAAATCTCATTGTGGAAGCCTTGCTTCCAACACGACAAAGTCCCGCCCTCGTGACGTCATATTGGCAGTGAAATCGGTCTAGCGTAGAATTAATACTGGGACGTGCGCCCGGATTTTAGAACAGAAAACCAGCTGTAGGGTATGATACATGCCACAGGATACACATGATAGAGGACGCGCAGTACTTGTACCCCAAACCCCGAACTGGTCATACTCTGAAGGAATTTTTTGTTCTACAGTATGCAGTACCCTTGTACCAACGTAAGCTACTACATGACGTACAGTACACAGTACCCCCCATTGTTGTGCTCATTCCCCAGTATTGCAGTTCATCGCACGGTATGTTTTATACAGTAGCATTGTGATGCAAGCTGTTTACAAAGAATTCGATGACTATTCCATCCAGTAACTTTGAATACGTACAGTACAGTACTACAGTAAGGTAAGACATTGTCGTTTCAACAAAAATTACTGTCGATTCTACATGTAATCCACGTAACAGTACAACAGTACCCCAGAGTGGTCATACTCCGTAACACACACACACACCACACTGAGGTTGTTGTCAAGTCAAGCCGACAAGAACTTTGTTGTGCAGTGTCATGAGTGTGAATGGTGCGGGAACGAGCAACCGCCGAGGAACGACAGCGAACAGAGCTGTAACGGCGGTGATCGACGGTGTCGATCATCGCCGCCTCGTGATGCCAACCGCGCGCCAGGAAATTCAAAACTCCGCGACGCGTAGCGCGCTCGTACCACACGGTACAACGCGCGAGCGTCCGTCCTCTGTCCGCCCACAGCCGACGAACGATGACTCGCACGTTGATGCAGAGGATGGTTCAACTCATGAACCACCGCTGCGTCGACAGCGACAAGTCCTTCAGCGCTGTTGCGACTGCTCGAGATCGTCGCCCTGTGCCCTGGCACGGCCGACAGCTCGCTCACAGGCTTGTCCCTGTCGAGTGGCGAGCAAGCGCTGCACTTCGTGCGCTTGCTTCAACCACTGCCAGAACAAGCGAGCGCCGCTGCCACCGCCGAACACCACCACGACGCTACGATGCTTCTTCACCAGTCCCAGCGCACCTGCGCCCACAGAGCCCACCCCAGCAATCGAATCCGCCCCACCAGCTGCCGTTCCGACCGCGACCGAGACCCCCCCAGCCAGCGCTTTCCCCGACATCCCGACACCACACCGCAACGACGAATGACGTCGACGGCGACGTCGGCATGACCCCGGAGCCACTGGATTGGGCCCGCACTCCGCCGCCCGACGACGACAATGACGACCCCTCCCTGCCCGCCCCGACGGAAACAGAGACGGCCGCCAACGCTGGCGAAGACCCGATTCCTGCTTGTCCCCCCGTGACAGAGGCAGCGGCCAATAGGGCCAACGCCCCTGCGCGGGAAGATCCAGAGGCGACTCCCGGACCGACGATAACGCCGGACGAGGGAGCCGATCTGCCCGGCTACTTCGTAACCGCGGCGGATCGCCTACTGGATGCCGCCTTCGGAGATCACGTCCACGACAACGCTGGGACGCATCTCCAGGGCGGCTTCTCCGATGACGCGCTGTGGCAGCGCCGATGGAGGAGGATGGCACAGATCGCCACCACCCGCTACCAGGCCCCCGCTGGTAGAGTGGGGAGGCGCTTCCTTGCCATCCTCACCTCCGAGTTCCGGGGCATACGCGAACGCCGCTGGAACTCGGAACGCCCCCTGGTGTTCGTCGCAACAGTGTTGCAGACGACACAAGGGGTTCGTCGGGCCAAGGACATTTGTTCGCGCCTCGCGCAACGAATGGACTTGTGGGACCAAGGCCACTTCAAGGCCTTGGTCGATGACGCTGAGGGGGAAGTCCTTTCTCGACAACCCTCCTCCCGTCCACCCGACGCAGAGGCGCAAGCTCGTTGCTTCAACGCACGCGTCCTCTCCGGCAGACTTCGTTCCGCCGTGCGGACCCTCACCAGCCGATCCGGCGGTGGCGTCCGCCAGCCCGACGACCTCTGCTCGAAGTCCGGCCGTCCCGTGTGGCAGGTGCTCCAGGCGAAGCACCCAGCCCTCCGCGACCCGACTTCCGTGGGCGCCGATGATGGGGCTTTCGAGCCCTATCCCGATCTCCCAGCCCCCGTCCCTGTGTGTGTCACACAGGATGACGTGGAGGTGTGAGACCCTCTCTAGTACGGCAGATCCACAAACCTTGACCCGCTTGGGAGTCGGGTTAGTGCAGAACCGACGGGAACAGAAGAGAGGGAACACGACAACACAATGAACAAGAGCGTGGCGATGTCGAGAGGTGCCCGTCGTAAAGGGGTCGATGTCGGTGATGGTGGTGTCGTGTGTCGTTGGCGTGGACGAAGCAATAACTGTACCTCTTCACCCTTACGATCGTAGACCGGCAAGAATGCAGTGGAGGTAATAGTTTTAAGCTAAGTTAGGAGTTGTGTGCCGATGAAGTACACCGGCTTAAACTAAACTAGTTGGAGTGGCACATCATACAAGACACGACCATAGATGGTAGACTGTGCGCAGTTGAACAATAGCACAGTATCAAAGATTGAAGGAGATATGCACTGACACACTCCCCCCCCATTGTAAGCCGAGGCATGCAATGAGCAACAGAAGTGCATCTTGAGAGAGAAGAACATTAGGGAGCCGGGGGCGACCAAGGAGCACCGTAATGACCCATGAGACGACGAACGTGGCGGTGGTGGAGCATGGAACCGAGCGACTTGGTCAAGGAATCGGCGGAATTGACGACGCCAGGAATATGTGACAGGACAATCTCGTTTGCGGCTTTCCACTCTTGAAGGGCAAAGTGTTGAATATCGATGTGACGAGCACGCGGTGTGGGACGACTGGCGTTGACCATGAGGATCGCAGCAGCGTTGTCTTCAAAAAGCGTGGTCGGACCTGGTTGAGGATATCCGAGCTCCGAGAGAATCGATCGGAGGTACTTGGCAATCTTGGCAGCGTGGACAGCGGCAAGGAATTCGGCTTCGGTGGAGCTTGTTGAAACCGTGGACTGAATCTTGGGACTTGTAGGCCAGGGGACCTCCACAGAACATAAAAACAAGCCCAGTAATTGACCGGCGCGTGACAAGGTCCGTTGCATGCGCGGCGTCGACGTACCCAGCAAGTTCGATCGAGGAATGCGGTTGCGGGAAGTCAGGAGAGTAGGATCAGGAGTGAGAATCTGAAGTCGCCATGCGGAAGTGTTGCCAGAAACGTGTTTCGCCAATAGAGCAACCCCAATTTTCGTCATGCGTAAGTACCGGGCGACACGACGCGTCGTAGTGCACTTTCGCAGGATGATCGGAGAACCGTGCAAGTGTTGTAACCGCGTATCCGATGTCCGGACGAGCAACCACATAGGCGTAAATTAACGCGCCCAAGACACTTCGATACGAAAAACCAGCAGCCGTTTCGAGATCACAATATTCGGGTGTTCCGTCACGAGGCGCAGTGATGTAATCGTCAAACATCTGCTGTGTGCGTTGTGGAGGCGGCAAGAGGCTCGATAGGTTTCTCGTCGGTCTCGCGTGAGCCAGAGGAAGACCATCCATAGTGCGCAAGTAGTGGTTTATCGATGTACGACTCGCAAGTTATCTTGATGTAGCGGTCGCGTTGCTCGATGTCAACACCGTTGAAGGACTCCAAAATACCCTCGTCGCGGAGGTCGATACCATCTTTGGAACATATCACACGAACGAGGTCTTTAACAGCGTTGACATTGACACATCCGATAGCCAAATCGTCAACCTGACGACAGATAAGCATTCGATGCCCATTGTATATTCCTTGATACAAGCTGCGTTCGTGAGTCGTTGAAGTAAAGCCATGACGAGCGATGACAGTATTGACAAACTTTTCCCAGAGAGCACCTGATTCTGGATGTCCTTGGAGAGCGTGCTGAACAGGGAGCACCATATTTTGAGGAATGGATGTACCATGGCGAGCAAGATGCCAGTCGGCGTATTGATCGTCGATGATCACAAACGTTGGTTGGTTTGGAGGCGGTGAGTTTGCATAAGCATTGGTCGCATCCACTTTCAAACTGATATATCCCTCGTGTGCACATAAAGCAAAGAAAAGACGCATGCAAGGTTGTTCGATGCAGCTAGTGTAGGTGTTAGCCAACTTTAGCTGCGGGGCTGCACGAGGAGAGCCATCGCAGCAATTTCGTGCCTTTCGGGTGCCGTCCCCTTTGATAGCATAATTCCAATGCTGGCGAAGGACGATTGCGTCTTTCGGAGCAACAACAGGGGCTCCATACATCTCTTGCTTTGCCATCGAGTCAAGTTGTTTGAATTCAGCGTCCTGCCATTCCTTCCAATTTGGAAGGCGCCGAAGTTTACGCCGAGTGAAACTTCCCAAGCTCTGCTCTGCAGGTGTCCCATGGCTTGTTGTGTTCAGAGATCGAAGCAAAAGCTGGACATGATCATCGTCGAGCTCACCAGATTCGCCGGGGAAAACGAGACTGTTGTCGAACGGCTCCGGTCGCGGGGATGAGGACATGGACAGGATTGTCGAGACAGTGCGCAACTGATCCACGGAAAGATGAAGCGGTTGGTCGAGATGACGATCGACGACAGGAATGTATCGATCCGGTGCAAAAACTATCTTGAAGGATTGTCCTTCGGATGTGGCGGCAGCTTGGAGTGCTTCCAGGATGGACGCTGCGGTGAAAACAGCGACATCATTGATTGAAACGACGAAGGCGCCGATATATTTCCGACGAACGTTCCGGATGCAGGATGCAGTGGTGTTGGATATGATGCCAGAGACAAAACCGCGTTTCCGAATGTGACATTCTTTGATCTCGAAGCCAAGGCTGGGATGTTCACAAGTGATGGGAGGGGACAGTTCATCGAGCCGGTTGAATGGATCATCGGAGACATCCAAATCGAAAGGGGGTAGGTCCAGACGATCAGGATTGACAACGCCGCCGTCGGCCAAATTGCGCAAGAGCTTGACATTGGGGGGTGGTTCGTCAAGATCGTTCATTCCCTCATCGAATCGCGCATGGGTGGCGGTCTTGACGGTCGAGCTGCCAAGGTCAAAGTAATACATGACCTTCAGGGAGCGCGAGTACCCAAGAAAAATACCGAGACGCCGTGAGTTTGGGACGACACGACCATATCGAGCAGTCGTTGGGCGAACGTGGATACGACACCCAAAAGTTCGAAGCTTCGCAAGGTTTGGAAGCGGGCACCACACATCTCGTACGGGCTTGAAGGTCGATCGCCGTGGGGGACGAAGTTGTACAAGCGAATGTAGTGGTAGAACGCATACGGCCAGAAGTTTGGTTGCAGATTCGCTCCAGAAAGCATGGTGCGAAGGGCGTCACCAATGGTTTGGTGCGGTCTTTCTCCTGGTCCATTTTGGTGCGAAGAGTCCGGACCCGTGAGTTCCACAACATATCCGAAGTTTGCGAAGGTGCGGTGAATGTCTCGACACTTCCCGAGTTCGCCACCTCCATCCATTCGGACATACTTGTCCGGGCATTGTGGAGCGTTGCTGGCAAGCCAGCTGTTGATCCAATCGACGGGTGGAGCCTTGGTGGCAAATGCGCGACCAAAGATCCGACCGCTGTAGTGATCGGTCAATAGGACATAGCAGGTCTCACCGTTGAGGCCGACGAGAGTGTTATGTCGAATTGAGTTGCGGCTTTTCTGCACCATGAAGCCGAAATCAATTGACAGGCCTTGGTTGCATGTCGTTGCCCGCATCGTCGTCCCTGTCCCCGAAGGAGCTTTTCGGAGCTTTGGTGCAAGGCAAATCGGGCATCCTTCAATCTCGGTTGGGACTGTGAACTGAGGCATGCCTTTTACGAAACGATGCATCTCTGACAACCGACGAAAGTTGATATGTCCGAGACGTTGATGCCACAACATTCTTAACGCCGATCGGCTCAACGAACGAATGGTATACACTTCGTTGGAGGCCGGGGAGAACTCTGGAAAGGGATCCATGGCATCGAGGAGCTCAGGACGTTGAACGATGAGGTTTGGTGAGTCGTCAGTTGTGATGACGCTGGTGGGCGTTGGTGGATCAAACTGATTGACAGCTGCCATTCCATTTCCATAAATGTAGCGTCTTGCTGAAGTGTCGGCAGGCGGAGAGTGACATGCTTCACAGGTCATGCCGTCGACGGGGTCGAGGATTGCAGCGGCGGTGACGAGAGCATGCTCAGTACAGAGCTTGCGGATGACTTGATTGGACGGAAGAGGCGCCAGATGGGCCTCAGGGGTCGGAGCGATCAGGGCCTCGGTGAACGTCAGCCCTCCACGGTTCGCCGTCGGTTGCAAGATGATGTAGATGTCTTGCGATCGACGAATCTTGTTCGGGAAATGGATGTGCCCAACGCCTTCAGTGAAACTGGACATGTGGTAGCCATCGGTGCCAAGTTGCTTGGATATCGCCGCATGCGAAATGATGATGCCCGGGATTGTGGGAGTGTATTATGTCCGAATGAAAACGGACGTCGGTCCGCCGGCATTTCCACGATTGTCCACAGGCACACACAAGAAACCGACGCCAACTGGATGATGTGCATGATGACCAGCATCAAAGAGACGCACATTGGTTCGATGAAGCGGGCGGTAGGCAAATAACAGATGGCGATCGTTGGCAGTGCAAGCCATGGACCCGTTGTCGGCGTGGGCGAATGAGAGGTGGCGAGCGCTGTCATACGTTTCCGCTAACCGACGCAGTAGGATGGGATCCGAAGCATCGTCGAGTAGGACCGTTTCTGATGGCGGGAGAGCAGGCGTGGTGTCAGCGACTGTCACGACGATGGAATTAATCGTGGGGATGTCGAAACAAGCCTCGAAGTCCAGTTCGTCGTCTGCAGAAGTGGCACGAAGGGAGTTCTGTTGGTAACCAAGGATCTCCGAGCCTTCATTCTCTTCATCGTCGTCCTCGTTGCCATTGTTGTTGATCGCAGGTGCGTCACCGATGGGTTCGTTCGGATGCGTCTCATGGTGCGGTTGGTGCTAGGAGCACCGCTAGTATCCTTGATATACTTAGTAGTAGCTACTAACTCAGTATTGCCTGTTGTACTTCGATCCCAGCAACTCACTACTCATATGACCATCATAGTACTACTATCACATACTAAACAATTGAAGATTGTTGTCGACGATGCATAGCTACATTCCATTACTACATAGTAGTATCCTTACATTAGTAGCAGTTGGTTAGGGCACGGGCAATGATTCCTCAGTATTGTCTTCTGTCGTACGTTGTTCATCCTTTGTTTCTTCATTGTCCTCCTCTTCATTTTCTTTTTCTTCTTGGAGGCGCAGCAATACATCCGTTGCCTCTTCAATAAGGGTATCGGATTGTTCGATACCCACCGTTGGCTTAACTTTTGCTTTGGCAGAACAAGTTCTCTTATTGTGTCCTGCTTGACCACAGTTTGAACATGTAATCGGCGAATCCTCAGACGCTGCGTACACACTTCGTCGCCTTATGCGTTTTGTTCTTGGCCGACCGGAAGAGCGCTTGCTTCCAAGGGGTGGTTTTGTTTCACCGTCGTATGCCACTGTATCTAAGCTTACCGGGTATATGTTTTTTGTGAATGTTGTTTGCACACAACCAAAGGTGTAGTATTCATCGATGAGGTTTGCAAGAATGTAATTCTTGTCCGCGGACTTCGACTTACGATACACTGCACACGCATGTCGGCAAGGCAATAACGTGTCCTGCCAGACACCACACGAGCACCACATGTGCGCAGGTTTGACAATGTGAGTGCTGCTGTGTTGTGAAGGAAGTCTATCCTTTCGCGACTGAATTTTTCGTCTCCTTTCATCTTCGTCTTCCTCATCCTCGACCCCACCGTCGTAATCGCACGTGCTCGTTGTGTAAACACCACTTCCAGCCTCTAACTCCATGACGGAAATGGAAGCGGTCGCTTCCCACCGAGCGTTCATGATACGTCCAGTATTAGGTAGGATTTTGAAAGCATCCTCATTCCGTTCATACTTTTTCCGACACGCACAAATTCGTCTTATCATCACATCAATGATCTTTTCGACCGCATCCATCCATGGCAAATCCCGTGCAGCATTGAACATACTGTTCACCGACTCAGCAGTATTTGATGTGACAATACCAAACCGAGGGGGCAAGCACTCATTTGCCTCAGTCCATTGCGAATTAGACCACAGTGTTTTTCTTCTTTATGTCGTCAATATATGACGCTGCGCTCGCCTTCATTGTACGTATCTGCTCAAGAAGCATGTCGTAATAACGCACAGAGTACGTTTTTGCCATCGCCATTATGAGTTTCCCACACTGCCTTCCAAACTTTGTAGTGACATTTGCTTCGATGTGCTTTGCACAACTCATTTCAATGTTATCTGGGAACACTTCTTTCAGGGCGGGCTTAAGGCCCTTGTCTCGATCCGAAATGAATAGAAATTGACTCCGGGGCCGAGGACGCACATCCACAACTTTGTTCCTTTGATTGACTGCGCGAAAGCCTTGTTTGCATATGATTGGGCATGCTTTTTTCAATAGTCTGAGCATTTTCGTCCATGTCTTCTTATCCTCGTTCCCACTGGCAATCATGAAGCCGATTGGATATATGTCGTTACCACCCGACAAAACCGATGCAATGTAAAGCATCCCCTTATACTCACTCCGAAGGTGAGCAGCATCAAGGGAGATCACTGGGCGTACGGTCTTCAGTACATCGTTTGCAATTGAAGGGAAGAAATGAAGATCAACGATGTCGCAATCAGGAGTGCCTCTTGTATAACCAATAAGGGACAAAGGATTGCACTTCTTCAATTCATCCAAGTATGGAATTATCAATTGGAAGTTCATCACGCCAGCCTTCCTTTTGCCGAGCGCACTTTCGTTGATTGCACGCCAAGCAACCATGTACAGAAGATCCTCATTGTACTCCTTATTGCTTGCCGTTTTCATGACATCCTTCGGCACTGGGAGTCCCTCTTTCGTTTGCAGTACTCTCGTCACCACATCTTGAAGTTTTCCTTGACGACGTTTCTTGAGCTGCCTGCCGTCCACAGCACAATTTGGACGAAGCGCTTTGCTGTGCTTCGGATTCATTTGCGAGAGAACAAATTTGCCATCAGAGTGTCGTCTGGAGAATCGCACCAGGAAAGGACATGCAACGTGAGAAGTACAGCGATAAACACGAAATTTATCCACAACAGATTGCTGGATTCGTAGCCGATTCCGCGTCATGGTTTCGTATTTTTCAATGATAGGAAACGCATCATCCAAATCCTTGAAACAGTCAATTTTCGCTTTGTGCATGATGCGGTACAATGTCGTGTCCACCATCATCTGTTTGCTGTTGCAAGCATCATCATCAGCACCGTTCTTTACAGACGCGGCATCAGCATCATCATGTTCCTTCGTAGATCCTGAAGTCGCCATCTTCGTATTATTCCGCCGTGTTGTCCTTCTTGTGGTGCCTTTGTCGTTGTTATTCGCGTTGTCTTGACGAGTGGGCACACTCGTCAAACTAATTTCATTATGGTCTCTTTTCTTTCCCACAGCCTGCAAAGCTTTCTTTCCGTTTGGGAACGGCGCAATGTCTTCCTGCCAACACAGATCAATGGCCGTCGAGCTTGATAATCCAATCCCATCCTCCGACAAGATTGGATTCGTGGACCTAGTACTGCGAAGTTGAGAAGCCGTTGGTTTCGAAGAGCCATCCACATGACGGTTATTTATGACCTCCACACCCGCAGCATCTACAATGCTACGGCCACAAAGCAAGGGGAAGTGGTCTCTGAAGACTGCACTTGTCATATGCGCAGTATCGGAACATAACGTCTTTGCCAGCTCTAACCTAGCTTTCGTGACATGAGTTTGCGAAAATGATGTCGAAGTCAATGGAATGTGTTCCGCAAGATGCAAAACGGTTGCGACAGCAAAGATTCCACAATCGTGCCCATTTTTCTGTGATGGACAGTCCTTGTAATGCACTCGTTTAAGCACCTCAGTATCCGATTGTTGTAACGACAGATACTTCTTTTCGTGCAGAATAAACTTGTTGAAAAACAAATTGACCGTCTTCACCAACGCCGCGGCAGTGCTAGCTTGATGGATGCGCTTCTTTGCACGTACGAGGGAGTCGTAGAATGAGATGTCCACAAAAAATTCGGGATGATGCACCGAGAAGTCAAAGCATGCGACAAAGAAGTGCCCCGGTAGATTCGGTGGTGACACCATTGGAATGATTAGTCTTTGTGGGAGATCAGGAGTAGCCTTTACATCAATGATATGGGCAAGCATATTTCGGTGCTTAGTGAGAACATATTGATGCTGCTTCCACTCTGATTGAGTGGCAACGTCTTCACGAGTCAGAGAGGCAGTGGCATTGTATGACAATATCCAGGTCTCACAACCGAGGCTCCCAATCATTGGTGGAATTTTTCCTTTAGATGCGACGACATCCTGTGGTAGTGCTGTGGACTGCAAAATACAATCAAGAACAGCTGTACTCAAAAATTCCTCTCCCAAAAGGCATGCAAACTCAGCTGCAGTAGCTGTCAGTCTCATGGCTGCATAACGAGGATCACCTGGAAAACCGGTGCGACAATTCCGACGAGATGATGTCTGAGTTGACATCGTTTTGTAACGAAACCAGATGTTAGTAGTAGAAGGAGCAATAGCAAGTGCCTTCTCTAACAGCGCTGGGGGGAGAGAAAATCAATACCAAGAAAGATGAGTGCAATGATGTCAATGTTGTGTTTGTCTTCTCTTGTGAAATACATACTAAGCAAGGATTGTAGGACAATCTACATGCAGCACTGGAATGACATGCGCGCAGGTTCCTATAAATCACGACAGACCACATGTACTGTGTATGACAATGTACGTGCAGCACTGGAATTGAGTGCGCCTGATTTTCAACGAAAAATCAAGACACACAATGATGCTTCCAATGATGAGGCATTGAGGATCCAAACCAGCCTTGCTGAAACTATGACCACTGTCAAAACCGACAATACAATATACCTAACATTGCCAATGGCATGATGAAGGTTTGACACCAGTAATTCAAAAATGATAGTGAATTACTTCATGGCTAAGCGACGCCTCACGTTCATGTCGGTGCGTTGTACACCACGGAGTACGACAAGTGCTGTGGAAGACAAAGATGGCAGGCGCTGAGATTTGATAAGGATGATTTAGTGCAAAAGCGCAAACAAAATGGATGATATTGTAATATAATACAAATGTTGTGTATGATTTTAAAAGCGACATTTTTAAATGGATGATATAGTAAAAAACGACAAAATGATATTGTAAGTCATTGTATGATTTTGAAAAAAAGGGAAAACTTATGGATGATTTTGTAATTTCCCCATTCTAATAAGTCATCACCAGAGATTGGATCTACTGTAAGAAGTGTCGATGTGGCGATTGATCTGATCATGGCTGCATCAGTTATATTTTACTTCGAACTCTTTTCGATAGTTGATGAATTTATCATTGGTTATCTGCATTACGACGACGATGCTGGTCCCTCCCTCGCGGGCAGACGTTTCCTTGAGATGCATTTGAAATAAAGAGTTCGAGGGGCCTTTCAAATCAACGAGGATGGAAAAAAAGGTTACCATTGAACTGCGCTCGTAATGCAGCTTTCCAACGCACCAGTACTACTCAGAAACTCACGACCGAGCGTGGGAAGTTCAGAATTCAGCGCTATTGACTGTTGTCCTTCAAAATGAGTTTACTACTAATTGATAGTTACGCGTGTGCACCGTAGTGGTACAAGAAAAGGAAAATCAGCGTAACACATGCAGCCTCATGAAGCCGAACCACTAAGTATGGTTTACTAAGGAATACTCAGAACCTTATTGATCGCATGAATGACACCATTGGCAGCAAGAATGTTGGCTTCGGTCACCTTGGAATCATTGATGACGAGAGTTTGACCACTATTCGAATAGTGAACATTCGACCCCTGCACAGTCTTCACCCTACCGCTGTTTTTGAGGTCGCTCTTCAGGACTGATCCACTGACGGTGTGATACAAGAGAATAGATTTGAGAGCACTCGGATTTTTGAGAAGGCTATTCACGGTGGCTTGCCCGAGAGCCTCGAAGGCTTTGTTGGTAGGGGCGAAAATAGTGAATTCTTTGCTCGCAGCTTTAAGCGTCGAAGTCAAGCCAGCGGCTTTGACCGCGGCCGCAAGAGTGGTAAAGCGCTTGTCGCTCAAGATGGTACCCACCAAATCCTTCGGAGGAGTCAACACCTGATCAATGACGTGAACTACTCCATTGCTTGCCTGCACATCGAACTTTGTCACGTTGGTTCTAACATTGATGACAACCCTGCCGCTTTTGAAAACACCGACGCGAAGATTGTCTCCATTGGCGGCCTTCACGACATCATTTCGAAGGTGGCTTCTGAGGACCTTGCCGCTGATGACGTGGTACAAGAGAATATCAGAAAGAGTGTCAGGATCTTTGAGAAGGGCCTGGATAGTGGCATCCCCGAGTTTGGCGAAGGCCTAGCGGAAACGATGCCGATACAACGTTAGAAATCGACCTCGATCACGCAATAAAGAGATACAATAATTCAGGAACAAAACGAACCTTGTCAGTTGGTGCCAATACGGTGAAGGGACCAGTACCTCTCAGAGTGGCATCGAGGCCAGTTGCCTTGAGTGCCGCAGCGAGGGTATCAAACGAACTGTTATCATCAACAAGTTTGGCAATGGTTGGAAGAGTGTTGAGCTGCCGAGAACTGAGAGAGGCGTCGGCATCGTTGATGTCATCAGGCAACGCCGAAAGCGGAAGGACATCAACCCTAGATGCGGCAATGCTGACAGCTGCGAGCGACAAAAGAAGAATCTTGAACATGATGAGGAAGGCAAACGGCTAAGAAAAATGAGATAATGTTGGTGTCCATGAATAAACAGAGAGCGAATCTTGGCGTCGCCACGTAATCGTGAAAGCGGGGTGGGTGGCACTCCTTCACAAGGGGATCGTGGGTGATCGTGTCAAATGTTTCCCTTGGAACCTTCAGGAATGATCGTCGCCAGCATGTCAAAGATTCGTTTGAAAGTATTTCTATTATCAGATAGAGGTAGTGTAGTGAGTATACTTGAAAGATCTCTCTGAGCTGCGGACAGTGAACCGGTGAGTCAGACGGATCACAAGCCAACAAGAATAATGAGACCGATCGCCGGGATCTTGGAAAATCCAGCTTTCCCTTGCATGATCCGGTAAATGACGGGTAGAGGGGCTCTCTAAATTTTTCGAATATCCAACCCCTTCCAGACTTACATATGTGGTACGTGGTACATACATGTGTATGTCATGACCTGGATATACCTTGCCGATCCATCATACGCACATGTCGACCCTTTGACGTCAGTCGTCACCTTGCATCCGCAAACTAGTCGGCCGTCTGCCGTACATCAAAAAGGGTTGCTCACAAGGACTCCACGAGCATCAAAAACGGTGGCAGGAAGCGACGATGGTACGAAGCTGCGGCGGGCGGAAAGGCAACCATGTTATCAGGCGAAGCCAGTGCCTCGTCACCTCGTCACAACGGCAAACACTGGCATTGACGGTGATTGGATTTGCGTGGAGTAAACCCTTGCCTGCTGGGAGTCGTTGGACTCTTAAAACGATCTTTTAAGAAGGCAAACATGTCGACATAATTGTGACATCGGATTCCTTCGATTCGTGGGGATGCCAGAAAATGTCAAAGCTATCTTGATTTATGTCGTTGATATGACGCCACAGGCAAATGGTTTGGGGTACTCCATCGTCGTCTACGTATAATGTTGGACTATCAGACTACTCGTAGTACTCGGAGTACTGGAGTTGGTGTTTGTTCTCCATAGACCAGTGGACTGTTGTAGAGTACTTCAATTACTGGAGTGCCGGAGTTGTTGCTTACACTCTAGCATCACTATTGCATTACAACATTACAACTACAAACTGACATATGCGCGATGCGACTCACCCGTCATCCGTCGGCTTTCGTAATTTTCATTCTTCATTGTTGATGGGCAGAACCTTCCTCGCGATGGCCTCTGTCAGACGTTGGGGGCATTGAACCGTGAACAGACGCCTGAGCACAGGGCAGACCAACCATCCAAGCGCATACCGAGTCAAGAAGGCTGGCTGAAGCGCCACGACACGGGTAAACTTGCACCTGGTCGCTGAGATCGATTCGACCTTGAATTCCTCGCGACCTCCCTTGTAGGTGAGGAAGACGGGGCGAGAAGCAGCAGCGAGCCAGAATTGATACTTCTTCACCGTGTCGTCTTGGTCCTCCCACAAATCGAATTCTTCGCGAATGGTAGTTGGCCCAGCCAGCAAAGCCATGAAGAACCAGTGGCGAAACACAATAGTTCGCGAGTTTCCAGCGCCTCCTGCTGGTTCCTTGACGTTTTGAATGTTGATAACTTCGGGATGCCAGTGCTGCCAAGCGCGATCATCGGTAATGATGGACCAACACTTATCGATGCTGATGTCAAGTTCCAGTTCGGACGTGAATACCCAAGGGGCGGTGTTGATTTCAGATGATGGCAAAAACTTATATTCAAACATTTGGTTTTGCTGTTGTAGAGTTAAATTGTGAGAACGAATGTTATGGGTCAGGCAACGTGCAGTACTGGTACTGGTACTTGTAGGTGCCTATGCATTGATGCATTTTTTTACAAGGCATGCTGGATGCGACAAATATGAAGTCAATTCATACCGAGTACATGTCTACATGTATGACGTAAACGCGTGTGCAGCATTTCATGAAGATTGTATCATATGTATGAATACAGCTGTCAGCGACGAGTTGCTCATAGGCCGTTTTTAGGATGATGGCAGCCTGAGCCTATGACAGTGTATGCAAGCTACCGGTACCGGTAGTGCATTTCACATGTTCATTCAGCTCAACAAATTCTGACACGGGACTCAATACTTCATGCTTCATGCCTCTCAAGCCTTTTTATCATGCAGGGGCGTACAAGCATCATCAATTTAATACGAAGGCAGGCGCGTGATCTGCTTGCGAAAAGGTGTACCCACCGACACAATTGAGTTTTCTGCATGCAAGATTCAAGGTAGCAACCCAGCACGAATGTACCGCTGCAGTTCTTGCATTAATACCTGTCATCGCCATGCTCGATTTGCGAATCTGGGACACCTGAGCACTTTGATGTCAGAGACCGAGTCTAGTGATTGACAAGATCATCGGTTGATTAGATTATTTCTATTAGTTCCTTGATGATTACATTACGCTGCTTGCAAGTGGCAAATGTGCCATAATCCCAGTGGAGTTCCTCTGGCATAGCGATTTTAGATTAAAAGATGCTGAACTGCCGTGGGCACAATCTGGCTGACCCTTGAGGTGTGACAAAAAATGAAGCGTGTGCGCAGCTCATCCTAGATGAAGCATGGCGGCCAATCAACTGCACTTTCAATGCAGCGTCCCTTCGTTCTCAATGCGAGGAATGCGAATTGACGTCAATGATATGATATGCAGCCTCGTGAATCCACCAAAGTACTAGCGTTAGTTTTTACTGTGGAATAGTCAGCATCTTATCGATCGCATGAACAATACCATTTGCCGCAAGAATGTTCGCTTCAATCACCCTCGAATCATTGATAATGAGCCTTGTGCCGTTGAATGTATAGTGAACATTCGACCCCTGCAAAGTCTTCACACTTCCGCTGTTTTTGAGGTCGCTCTTCAGGACTGATCCGCTGACGGTGTGATACAAGAGAATAGATTTGAGCGCCTTCGGACGTTTGAGAAGGGCACTCACAGTGTCCTTTCCCAGAGCGTCGAAGGCTTTGTTGGTGGGAGCGAAAATAGTAAATTCTTTGCTCAAATTGAGAAGAGTCGACGTCAATCCAGCAGCTTCAATGGCGGCCGCAAGGGTGGTGAAGCGCCTGTCGCTAAAGATGGTGCCCACCAAATCCATCGGAGGAGTCAACACCTGGTCAATGACGTGAACGACCATTGCTGGCCAGCACATTGAACCTCGTCACGTTAGTGTTAACATTGATGACAACCCTGCCGTTGCTGTGAACTCCGATGCGTAGGTTATCTAAATTGGCGGCCTTTACAATGTCATTTCGAAGGTGGCGTCTGAGGACCTTGCCACTGATGACGTGGTACAAGAGAATGTCAGAAAGAGTTTCAGGATCTTCGAGAAGAGCCTGGATGTTGGCATTCCCGAGCTTGGCGAAAGCCTAGTGGAAACGATGCCGATGCAACGTTAGAACTCGACCTCGATCACGCTATAGAAAATGACAGCAATTCGCGAACAAGACGAACCTTGTCAGTTGGCGCAAACACAGTGAAGGGACCAGCACCTCTAAGAGTAGCATCGAGACCTGCTGCCTTGAGGGCTGCAGAAAGGGTATCAAACGAACTGTTATCGTCGAGAAGCTTCGCTATGGTTGGAAGAGTGTTGAGCTGTCGAGAACTGAGAGAGGCGTCAGAGTCGTCGATGTCATCGGGCACTGCTGAAAGCGGGAGGACATCAATCCCAGAGGCGGCAATCTCAACGAGTGCAAGCGACAAGAGGAGGATCTTGAACATGATGCTAAAGTCAATCGCTACCAGGAAGACAGGAAACGAATAATTTTTTGGCAATTATATGTCGTCTCGCCACTCGCCATCTCGCCATGTATCTGCGTTCGAATCGTGCAAAAACGATGTGCATCAATGACCACAAGTACGAGTACTCCAAGTAAGAATGATCGTGGCAAGAATGTCGCCAAAGCTTCTCACTACATAAGACTAAGTGTAGTTCAGCGTGCCCGACCAATGAGCTGTAATGAGGGGGTTGACTGTTGAGTGCTGAGTGCTGAGTGCTGAGTGCTGAGTGCTGAGTGCTGAGTCACTGTGATCACAAGAGACGATTCACATCTCTATCAAAGTGGTAATTAGGTACGAGTAATCGCCGTACATAGAGAGGTGTGGATGCGTGAGTGCCATCAGGAAGGTCCGGCCCATGCACGTGCCAACCGTACCGTTAGGGGCAGTTGAGTTTGCGCGCCAGCCTTGCTCCGATTTGCATGATGCGAGAATTTTAGTAATGGTAATGATCCATCCGAGCCGGCAAGGTTGCTGCATCGTAAGCAAATTTTTCTTGACAGTAAGCAAAATCAGTAAGCAAATTATGCCGGTAAGCAAATTTTGTAAGCAAATTTTTCTGTAAGCAAATTTGATTTTCGTAAGCAAATTCTTCTTGTTGTAAGTAAATTTTGTTTAGGTGTTTGAAAATTGGTATGTTTTTACGTAGAAAAGACAGTCCCCGTAAGCAAATTTAATCTCCCAGTAAGCAAATTTTGTAAGCAAATTTGCTTACAATAGATTTGCTTATGGTAAGCAAATCCGTAAGCAATTTCATTCCGTAAGCAATTTTTTTTTCGCTGTAAGCAAATTTTCTTGCAGACGTCAGCCGTGTCACCACCACGCCGGCACATCCAATTTTGCGCCAGCCAGACATCGATCGGAACTTGTTTCCCTCCCGGCGGGCGCGCATACTTCCTTTATTCAGGACTTCGCCCGTATTGCCGGACCTTCCAGCAAGGCACGTATGCATACGCTCTGTGCGAAGATGTTCTGAGCCACTCTACCGGTAGACCAAGCGGCCCGGATATAGCGCTATATCCGTGCCGCGTGGTCTACTAGTGTCTACTAGTGGCTCAAAACATCTTCGCAAAACGCGAAGGTTTCGTGCTTTCGAGCAACCTTGCGCTGGCCGTAGTATAGATTGTACATACGAGGTGAATTGGTTCGGCTGTGACACATCATGCTGAAAGCGAGGTTCCACTATCCACTGTGCTATTGCATGCCCTGGTATTCAGCAACAAATTCACACTTTTAATACTACCCAGCCTGAACAGAAGCCTTCAAAACACTCCAAAGCAAAATGCTCAATGTAGAATGTATGCAATTATGGTCGCCATGTCTGACAGAAGAATGTATGCAATTATAGTGATCATGGCAGTCATGTTGATTCATTCTGACTGTTGAAATCGGGTGGACCCATTGATGAAGACCTTGTCTTAGATGTATGCCAATCCAATGCAGAATTTGCCCATTCAGTTCTTATCAATCAGCAGAGCTGTTTTTCAGATTTCTGTTGGGGGGTCAAACCAGACCGGCATGTTCTGATACAGCTTCGCTCCACCACTGTAGTCACGACTCCCAATTTGCAGACTCATGGAGCATAATCTACAAGAAGCTTGAATACTTGCCTCCAACCCAAATACATGCTATGTCCAGTGTGGGAAGTGACCGCTGCTGCAAGTGCTGGGAGTATTTCCCAATGCAGCAACAGAATTGATCATTGTATTTGGCTGGTTCCGTGAATTCAACGATTACATAAGAACCAGGTGCGCATGACTTCATTCTTTCAACAGTAGTACCAAGATCAGTAGAAGCTTGGCAAGGGAATGATGGTATCGAACAACAAGAACTTGTTGATGTGTCATGAACAATGTGATATGAAATCAATCTGTTCCAGTCATGGAGCATCTCCCCAACTCCATCAGTTGTTTGTCATGAACATGTACTGGTAGTGTTCAACATTGGGGAAACGGCTTTTCCAGGGTCATTGTGACATAGCATGTCCTGCTTGCCAGCAAAAGTGGCACAATTTTTTGTGCAATGAATGTGCATGAGGAAAAAACACGGGAAGTCCAGAGTCAGTTGTCAGTTTGAAAGGATGGAATACAAAGAGATCATTGATGTGCAGCATTTGTTTGCATTCTTTGTCCCAATTTCATATTTCCTGTCATACAACACTTTGATCGCAGTGTATATCCCAGGTAGTACTCTGGGTTTCTCTCCTCCTAAACCAGATCCTGGAAAAAATATGACTGCCTTGGTGTGCTTCAATTCATCTGCCAAGGTGGATGAAATGACCACTAACCCCTAATTTTCTTGCCTGTGCCTTTCTCTACCCCATTCAACTGACACTTTCTTATAAGGGTCTTCATTGCTAACATTAATTTTGCCCTTAGGCCACTATCATTTCTTTGCCAGCTGGTGTTCAGACGAGCTACAATGCTACTGTTGAGATACTGAGGCAGTACTATTGTACCAATGATGGTGTCATGCACTACACTACTAGACATGATGGATGATCTACTAGTTTATGTTCTGCTGATGGCATATATGATGATGGCGGGACTGCCATCATCAAGATGACTAAGACTGGAAGCCCATGAAGACTTCCTGGGATGAAGGGTCACTTTGAGAGACCCACCAGGGAGGCATCCATGATGCATGCTGAGAAATCAGAGACTGCATTTGTTGGGCATCACCTACAGGAAAGAGGAGGATTAGGGTTTGTTGTGTGGAATCAACTGAGGAAGTCTTCAACATTTAATTGGAGAGCCTTAATTGCTTTCATCACTGATTGAATGATGACTTGTCATTCAGTTGGAAAGAATTCAACTACGCACACAATACCAAGAAACAGCAAGTGAGGAGGAGAGGGCTATCTACCATCACACCTGGTACTATTTTTTCAACCTACTTTACGGTAACTACAGGACAGTGATTTAACCAGCTGGTGCATTCTAGGTGGCCTCTCTCCAGCATTATCAAATCATACTGCAGTACTTGTTATTGGCTGTGAGCATCAGTTTGTCTGTTGTCAGCTGTCAACTTGTTCCCTGCTTCCTCATGGTCACCCCCCTGCTTTCTTAGGAGCAATTCTTGGGCGACATGACAGTCGCTAAGAGCTCCATAACCTTTGAATGAATTAATCAAAAGGTCTGAACTTGTTTGGTTTCGTGCACCGAGGGATTGAATCAAAGTTTGACATACTGGTCGACTTTCTGATGCGTGCCCCGGGTATTTGTGCATCAGATTTTTCCTTCACGCCATATTTCTGAGTTTGATCAACTCACCTCTTGAGAATGTCACTACCCCTTTGTCACTTTTCATTGGGCTTTGCGCTTCAACAGATATGCTTCTAGTTAGACTTATGATCTTCATTACTTCGTATTGATGGGCAGAAGCTTCGTCGCGATAGCCTCCGTCAGCCGTTTAGGGCATTGAACTGTGAAAAGACGCTGAAGTTCCGGGTACACGAGCCATCCGACAGCGAATCGAGTAAAGAAGCTTGGGGCAAGAGCCACAGTGCGCGTAAATTTAGACCTGGAGGATGAAATTGCTTCCACCTTAAACTCCTCCCGACCTCCAGTAAACCAGAACTGGTAGCGCTTGACTTTGTCATCATCGGGCTCCCATACATCGAACTCTTCATGCAGCGGGGTTGGGACCACCAATGCGCGGTCGAAACACTACTGTCCTAGAATTCCCGACGCCACCGGCGGGTTCCCTTGCGTTTCGAATGTCGGTAACTTCAGGATGCCAGTGCTCCCACGCCCGGTCATCTGTGACAATGCTCCAGCATTCGTCGATGGTAATGTCAAGGACGATTTCTGACGTGAAGACCCACGGGGGCGGTGTTGATTTCGGATGGCGTCAGAAATTTAGTGTCAGACATTCTGTCGTTCGATTGTAGGAGTGTTTTGTGATGTCTGAATTGATATTGTGAGCTTCTGCTCTACCGTTTTCCCTCTGTGCATTTTTGTCGAATTTCACTTGAGCTCTGGAATGTGACAGGAGTGTTCATAATACTGTATGGCTGGATGCATATTCTGGGTACACGAGGTAGCCCCACGTAGGTCGTAGTATTCAATGTTTTTGTTCAGACGTAGAAAGTATACTAAGTCTACGCAAACGCAAATGGATCGAGGTTTCTAATCTGGATTCATCACAAACTTGAAATCGAAGTCCATTACACATCGATGTGTTTTGAACTCCCGAAGCAGTTTCTCCAATGCAACAGGACCATACTTTGCACAGTCTTGCTGTATTTCAGCACTGACTTGCCCGCTATCAATGGCGTGGTAAGCAAGAAGATATTGACGAGCTCGTTTCGCAAATTTTCGAATGCGTTCAATTGAAAGGACTTTCTCCGACAAAGAATATCTAACGCCTGCCATGAAATTTTCCTTCCCTTTCTTTTCTTTTAAGGTGAGATTGCGGTATGCACCTTTGCTGCATGCCCACATGTACTCAACGCCTTCACCTGCTATTTCGGCATGACACTTGGGGTTAGCATGACTTCCACGCCAATTTTGCTCCGACATGCTCCATCATGCTTTCTTCGTTCAAGAAATCAGAACACATCGCCATTAGATGGCGCAAACTCAAGCTCAAGTCCACGTTTCCGAGCTCATCCTTCCTGCCGGTAAGTGTATAGCTTGACAGCTTGTTCATATCAATATATCCTCGCTCCCACAACACCTGAAGCAAACCCTTTGCCTTTCCCACCCAACCTTCCTTTATTTTAGGAACTTCGCGATTGATCGGGATATTTTTGTCGATACAAATAGCGATCAGTTCTTTTTTTGTTCTTTCCTTTGGTGTTAATGCCTTGACGACGTAGTTCGAGGATTAATTCGGATTTGTTTCTTGAGACATTTGACGGATCGCCATCGACTTGATCAAGGCGACTGAGAATGCGTTCGTTTGGTATCATCCAGAAAGGTCCAACATCAACTTCGGTAAATGTCAATCGCTGAGTTTGGCCGGGCTCCAGGATACGTGCATATGGACCGAGGAAGCCGGATTCCCTTTCAATGACAGTCGGGTGCATGACTGGGCATTTTCCACCAAATGATCTATTCATTTTAGCTGCATTGAGACCATCGGGGCGCTGCTTTGCGTGTCCTGATGAATGATCGAATAGAAATACAAAATGGACCTGTGGATGCATAACCTTTAGACAATCAACGACATCTTCGAACTGTAGCACCATGTGATTATAATCCCAGTAGCCCTCTTTGTTTTCCCCGTAGTCGAAGTATGTTAGGAATGGCGACTTGCCAGCTAATAGAAGGGGCTTAAGGGAAGAGCCTAAGACTTCCATTGCTGCTTCTTCATCGGCATATCTCGTTCCTTGCCGTATCTCGTTCACCGAGTCTAGTGTGTTTTGATCTAATTCTTGGATCAAACCATATTCCCTGCAGATAAATGATGATATCATCACCCCCGCTCCTTCATCCTTGGGGAGGAGAGGACGCTCGCCTTTGGGACCTGTCCACATCTTTGAAAGAAACGAGAACTGCTTAAAGATGGCCTCGTCCTGCCCGACAAAGATGACTATTGGCTTGCTTGTGTCCCGTCGTATGCTTAAGTGTGCTCCAAAGAACGCCGTCCCTACTATATCCGCCACTGCTTCACTCGAAATGGCGTCAACGTGATATTCCACCATCTCAACATTACTGATAGGATCTACGTAATGATAGCCACAGTTTTGCAACCGAATCTTGTGCCTCTAGAATTTTAGAAGCTACAAGACTAAGCTGAACCCACCGATGAGCTTGAACTTCATGAGCGATGTATCGCTTTGTGAAGACAGGCCGATAAGCAAGTGTTTCCGCCTTCTCGTGTCCATCAACAAAATAATGCTTGCTGCGGTTTTTGTATCTGAAACCCGTGGCATGCATCCATCGAACAACTGTGGCAATGGATATCTTAGATAAACGGTAACTTTGAAGGAAGCTCTTCGTCTCTTGCGATAGCTCCAGCACTGGCGGTGTAACAAGGTCATTTTCTTGCGAATTGTCAGAAGTCTCCTCGATGCCTCGCTCAACTCTTGCCATCATCGTTGGAATCAATGTTTCAAGCACGTACGTGTGCATTCTTTCCACCGACAGTTCTTTCAGAATGCTTACTCCATGTTTCCTGAAAGCATCCATTGCGTCTGGATTCTCGATAAAGAACGGTGGCAAGCAATTTTTGGGTACAGGTGATTTGATAAAGGTGCCTTTCGGGCTGTAGGCCAGTCGTCTGTGCCACCTTGCCAGTGGTCGCCAATGGGAGTAGCTTTCAACTCCGACATCATTCATCAATCCAATTGAGTACTCGATACATTGCTGCCATGTCCACCTCGATGTTTTGCTCGCCTCGTCGACAAATTTTCGCAAGGCACATGCAAGGTACATGCTCCGATGCCTGATCATAAAGATGTCGTGTTCTGAACACAAATCCTCTTGATCGCCACCATCTACAAGTGTCCTCCAATCTGCAGCAATACTGTTAACCATCTCCAATTTTTCAATTCGATCCATGACAGCTTTCCGAACATCGCAATCAGTGCCATAATACAACTTTGGTGCGAAGAGCTTTCTGGAATCGCCAGATTCCCAATACGAGGATAATTGCAGCGACGGTTCTTGAGCGGTGAGGATCAACAAGGAACTAGTAGGGTTGTTTCCTCTATCTGAGTTTCGTTTGCTTGGTCAGAAGCAAGCTTACGCTTCTTAGTATTCACAGGTCCAGGAACAGCCGAAAAAATTGCGAGGAGGATGATGTGGTGAAGTCAACATGTTGACGAGTCCTTGGAGGCAGCGGGTGTGAGGCATTTTGCTCTTTCCAAGCTACTGAATTGATGCGGTCGGGTAGGATTGGGGACATCCTTTACAGAAACCTGAAAGAAATTGTACTTCTGTTGCTTTCCGTCTTCCCTTGCTTTGAAGTCGTGTCGAAAAAGCTTCAGTTGTTCGCCGCCACCACCGACAAAGATGTTACCCTCAATGGACTTCTCATGGTACTCCTTTCCCACAACACGTAGAAGCTCTGACTTTTTCACCTTCAAATCATCTTGAAGCTGGCACCTTGTATTGATTTCATCCAGCAATGTGTCCGCTTGCCACCAAACTTCATGAAGTCGTGAATCTTGCAAAACAGCGTTGAAACTACTTCTAACGAACTGATACCTGATCTGATTTCTGTGGAGCTTCAGCGTGTTTTCACTCATGATGAACAAGGAGATGAAATATCTTCAAGAAGCTCCACGGAATATCAAGAATTGGTGAAGGTATGGACTGTCAAGGTCAATGGGGTTGAGAAGCAAGTGATTCGACGCATAAATCTATTTTCGATGCGCACGCATTAAAAAAATCGTGGTACTAGTACGTAGAGCTCTACCTCGCGAATCCTGTTCGTGAATCCAGCCATATGCAGTACTGCGAGGGCCGTTTTCCTGCACGTACAGTACCGTGTACTGTACTACAGGTAGTTCCAGGTATGCCATACAATGACTGATGGTGGCGCACTTCGTCCAATTTGAATGCCAAGCGCTCTTTTCCATGATGGACCGAGCTTGCACTTTGACGATGCGACCATGGCGAAGCAACGATTAAGTCTTTACGCACTTCTTGTTTCGATATGTGGCTTCTTCTTCTCAATACAGATGTTTTTGAGTTTGAAAGTTGTCGAATTGCCATCCCTTGGTTCATTTTCGGACCTTCATGGACACGAAAACTAATGGAAAAGTCCGTACGGCTCGTAGCAACCCTCAACCACGTGCGCCTGTTCAAAGTCGATACAAGAAAACCAACACAACCATGGCGGCATGCCTCTTCATCATGGATGATACGCTGCGATTGATGGAATGGATTGCATACCACTACACAGTGTTGCCTCTGGGGATTTGGTTGTGGCCGTTGACCCTCATTCTCACAAGGAGCATCGCGTCTTGAGATTCTCGATTCGTGGAGGCCATTTATCAACATTCAAGCATACATAAATGATACATGGTTAACATTAAGACCAGACGAGGGTTGGGGGCGACAAGTCTTTGGTCCGAGAGGAGGATATCGTGCCTGGTTTCTAGATAAGTCCGGCGACACGTATCGAGCGCAAGCCCACAAACGACGACAGAATTTCTTCTTTTCCAGTTGTTTGCAAGGTCTATACAACAGAGGGATTCGGTCCTGGACTATATTGATCGACTCCGATGAATTTTTATTGTTCAATTATCGACATCCGTCGGAAGAAAATGCGTCCAGGTACGATGCGGTCACGAAAATCATTTCTGCTCAAGACTTGGATCGGGCGAGAAATCGCATCGTCCCCATTCGAGATCAGCTTCCAACCTGGCAAGAAGAAGTGACTGTGGCAGACTTTTTGCAAAATTACACGTCTTCTTTGAGCAACGGCGCCAACGAGAGCAAAGGGGAATGGTCGCAACAAAACAAGCAAAAGCAAGAAAAAGTTGAACTTATTAAGGAGCACGCCTGGGAGACAGCTGGTGTCCTGCCGCGGAGACCGAAATGTCTCCGATTTCCCCATTTGCGCTTTTCTAGTTACGAATCCAATCCGCTCTTAGTAAAAGCCGGCATGCCGGAACATGTCGATCCGACCACTCTCATTACGCTGAGACAACGAAAGGTGGGACCCATGGATCCCTTATTTTCCAAGGCCATGTTGGACTTGAGTCAAGCAAAATCAGCAGAGTGGTTTAATTTCAAAGGTGTCGTAAATGTTCATACTCCGTCACGACGCATGTGTGGAAGGACGACCAAAGTGAAATTCTCGGGCAGCGGGACCGATTATATATCGTCGCTATTTCGGATCCATCATTACCGTTCAGGTACGATTGAAACGTATCTGGAACGAAGCGGGGATTATCGAGGATCCAGTATTTGGCGTTTCTACGCAGAGCGCAACATTGTTCCAGTCAATGAGAATGATGATATTCGTGGTTGGATTCATTGGTTCATAAGGAAAATGGGGGAGACAAAGGCCAGAGAGCTTCTCCTTCGGCCCATGGAAGAATCGTATCATTCCTATCAGCACCACGACGGGTATGCCGGTGCCAAGGAAGTACTGGAGAGACTGCAGGGAGATGACCCGCTTGACCACAGCCACGATAAGAAAGAAGTGATCAAGTATAACTATACCAGAACGACAGCTCAGATGGCTGCGTGCCTCTTCATTCGAGATGGGAATATCAGGCTTATCGAATGGATCGCCTACCACTACACGGTCCTGCCGTTGGGGTCCCTCGTTGTCGGTATTTCTTCGGAATCAAAACAAGCGGCCGCTCTGCGTGAGACAGCAAATCGTTGGTCCTCACGCATGAAAGTGACAGTTTGGTCGGACGACGAGTGGGGGAAAGATGCTCATCCTCTGCAGGGTTGGAAGCGCAACCCTCGAGAAGGTGGCGATAAGTTGGCAGATTGGTACATGAACAAGACCTCGGACGAGTACTTGCATCAAGCCGAGGTGCGGCGCGAACTCATGTTTCAGGGCAAGTGCCTCGCGCAGCACCGCAAGCAGAAAGATCCAAAATGGACGGTCGTGTTGCATCCCTCCGACTTTGTAGTGTTTAATTACAAAGGGCCCCAAGAAAACCCTGTGAAGTTTGATTCTAAAGAGCCCGACGTTCGGACGAAGGACGACATCATTCAGGCAAGAACCGAAACGTCTCCGATTCGAGATCGATTGCCGGTACTCTCCGAGAAGGTTACGATTGCTGACTTTTTGCACGGCGAGAAGCTGACGAAGTGCGTCCGAATGCCTGGTCTTGAAATTGGCCCTCGAGAGTTCGGAACTGACGAGGGTGCCCCACTTTTGACGATGCGACAACGAGAGTTTGGTGTCAAGAAGGGGACTTGGGTCAAGGTCATGGTGGACGCTTCGCTTCCAGTTCATATGAAGAAGATTGACAGCATACATAATCTCCCAATGTGCGGCTGGAACGGAAGGTTGGAAGCTACAGATTACATTTCATCCCTGATTCGGTTTCATTTTTTCAAGATCGGTTCGCTGGAAACCTATGTCGAGAAGCATTCAATGGATCCGGATGCAGTCCATACATACAAGAATGTTTCCGACGAGTTCGAGCCTATGGGGGATGATCACGGGACCTTGACTCCATGGGTAGACTGGTTCGTTGACAAAGTGGGCAAAGCGGACGCCGATGAGCTTCTCTTCATCCCCTTGACGAAAGCGTACACAGCTATTCGGGAAGGTAACAAGGCTTTGAGCGAGGCAAGGGAAGATATTGATAATGGCGGAGGGGATGAACGGTAGCGCTTTTCCTTCCTTGGCCGGCTTACGACGGTAGCTTCGAGGTACTCCGAGTTCCGAGTAAAGCACATTGAACTCTCTCACACTATTCATATATTGAGCTGTGTGAGTGATCCTGGTTCCAGCTACTGTGCATATGTGTTTAATAGTATGGCAGCCATATGATACATTCGTATGAATACCGTTTGGTGTCGCGGTGTCCGCGTCAAACCTCGCTGTATTATGAGTACTGACTACCGGTAGAATGTGTGCATACGACGAACACGTACGAATAATGCGTATGCTGCGTACTGGAGTACAGTACAACGAACTGCTCCAACCGGCCATCTTGATTGTATGTGTCATTAGGTGCTGACGTAATAATCACTTCAGTCTTAGGTAACAAAAATCGTATGATCAGCGATGATCATCGATGGAGGCATCAAGGTTGCCGTAGAGGCTGTCATTGATTTAGCTCATGGTGCACCGATCAAAGAACAGCGTTTCAAGGATAGCAGACGTCGGTTGACTGCAAGCAAGAGATTGAATTCGAATGTCGCATTTATAGGCATTATCTTTTTCTTGTTCCCGACAGAATCATGCCACGGGTTCATCCCTTTGATTCCTGGTCGAGCACTCCAACAAAAACGACGCCGAACGTCACCATCCTCGGAATCAATGATTTGTCCCCAACAACCCCATAAATTTCTGAGAATCAAGATTCAACTTGCCGGTGACGAACATTCTGACAAATTGAGCAGCCCTCTCACAACAATCGGTGCTCCAGAAATTGACTGCGTTGTCAACGCCAATGGTAAGGAGACTATAACCGACCCAGACAACGGCACAAATGGACAAAGCTATCCCAAGAACTCCGTTGCTTCCAAACCACCAAAGCCAAAGCTTCCCGGAGCCTTGTCGATTATAGACTTTCTCGCACAGCCCGTAGTCGAATTGGTGGAGGCGCTCTTAGTGGTCTTTTCGACCCTCTTCGTGGCGATCGATACGCTTGACAACTTGACGCCCTACATATTTCACATTGTTGGAACTGCTGGAGATGTTGTGGCGTATATTTTTTGCGTCATTTTTGGACTGCGATGGTATGCCAATGCGGAAAAGGGCATCAAATACTTTGCAAAACCCTTCGTACTTGTCGATATATTTGTCGTGGTCTTGCCTCTGTTTTTGCAGATATTAAATCGGGAACACATGCTGCTACCATCCTTATCGTGGCTGACCAGTCAAGGTGGATTGATTACATTGCGTTTGTTGCGCATCTTGCGGCTGCAGCGCGTGCTGAGTTCGATGGAAACCTTTGCCAACTTTCAACGAGCGCTTGGCGTGACGAACCCAACAGACGTGCAACCGTACAAGTTGCAATTGGCGCGTGTCATTCTTTCCCTCTCGACCCTGCTGAGTGTGGCAGCAGGCTTGATTTATACGACGGAACATGAAGTTAATCCGGCCCTGCCGGATTACTTTACAGCCCTGTACTTTGGATTGACGACCATCACGACAGTTGGATTTGGGTGAGTCTCTAGAGAGTTTGCTTCGTTTTGTGTGTGTTCCATGACATGCGTGTTGATTTCTCATGTGGTCCTTGTGATTTCCAAAATAGTGACATCACCCCAGTGACAACTGGTGGAAAACTCGTCGTATGTGGTTCGATTCTCGCCGGTGTTGCCATCATTCCAGGCCAAGCTGCTGCGTTATTTGAAGCCGTGTTGGAATCGGATTTGCAACGTATCGAAATGGAAAAATTGGAAAGACTAGAAAAGGGTGCCGAAACGACAACAACAACGACGACGACAACATTGTCCCGACAAACACCAACCTTGAATCCTGCATCACCACAACGAGGCTTGATCGATGCTGTGACGCCGTGCGCTAATTGCGGTTCCACCATGCACTGGGTCGATGCAACGTATTGCTGGTCCTGTGGGACGAAATTGTAAGATAAAATGCTAGAAGAAGAAAGGAAGATACAAACGATTGTGGGTAGATAATAGACATTGCCTGAGTGAACTTTGATCGTCAAACGTTTTGCTATTTGAATTTTACTCTGAATCCTTGCAGGGGGTATTCCTCGCTTGGCGTATCTCGAACAGATGGTACTCTCATCCAATATCCATCATCAATAAACCATCAACAGAGATCCGAACGTTCCTCATTAACTACTCATCTTCTGGGATTTTCCCTGTTCATATCATCCCGGCATTTCATTCATGCGCATATGAGAGCGTTATTCATCATCGTCAACTTGGGGACTGGCATACGCTTGAATGAGAAATGCAATCAAGAAGGCGACCAAGAGGGCAGCTCCTATGGGAATGGCCAAAATGGCAGGTGAATTGATAAAGGATCCCAACAAATCACTTAGAAATGCCGTTGGATCCACAGTGGAGACGGCCATGTGGAACGAAGACGACGAAGGCAGTAATAGTTGTTCATGTTGTTGAAAGATGACGGACGATGCCAAGGGAGCAATCACAAAAGCGGAGCCCAAGGAAAGAGTCGTAAGCAGTACAAGGAGCTTCAACATTGCTGTTTTTGTTCTTGCGGTGACGGGGAAGCAGGGATCGCAGAGTTGGCGAATCGGCAATAGCCTGTAGGATACGAGGAGTGACGGGTGTTGTGTGTGGCTGCCCGAGGATCTGGAGGAATATGCTGTACGGCATACAGAGGCGAAAGGATGAATTCGATCGGGGGGTGATACAAGTTGAAGATCTTCGTTGATGTGCTGATGTGCGATGTTCACAGTGATCGAGTACTAGTACTTCAGTACAGTGGAATCTCCACAAAAAGCCACAATCAGATAATCAAGTTCCAAAATACTGGAGTACCACTACCGCAGCACTCGGAGTACATAGTACTGCTTTGAACAGGAATAGATCCTTTTTTAGTATAGTACAGTACGCCAGTATCAGTTAAATGATATTCATGCTCCAGTACGCAGTCGACTGTAACGCGACCCGCAGTGTTCCTGAAAGATCTCATTCACTCTCACACCCGCCTGTCATCGTTGATGTTTGATGTATCTCATTTTGCGAAGAACTTGAGTTCTGCGATCCAAAACAAGCTGTGATAGGCGTATAAATGGAGCAACTAATGGTGCCACTGCTATTGGCTCTCCTAGTCCTGCACGGGAATGGCTTTACCCCTTTCCACACTCGGCGTAGTCTTCGCGAGCAGAGATTCCAATCGCACGTCAATGCGAAAACTTCATTAAGCGTTGAGGAAGATCAAACGAAGATCGAATCCTATTCGTTCCGTGATTGGAATCTGACGTATCGTCACAAGGTGTTACCGAATCGAAGAAATAAGACCGATAAAGGTTGGAAGTCCTCAATACTATCACTACAAAAACGGGAGCCAACAACGAAAGCAACAGTCATCCTCATTCATCCGGTTGGCATAGGTATAAATTCTTGGTTTTGGAGGAAACTCATAGACACATGGCAGAATGACGATGATCAATCGTTCGATATTATTGCTCCTGATTTAATTGGATGTGGTATATCCAATGGCGGTGATGCCTGGGATCCATCACTGCAGCCTCTTTCATTTCCATTGGGATGGGTTCAGGGGATTGAACCCTTATTGCCAACATCAGGAAAATGCATAGTTGTTGCGCAAGGTGGACTAGCACCAGTCGGTGTCTTGCTGGCCGCACGACACCCCAACATTGTGACAAATCTCGTCCTTTGTTCACCGCCAACCTACCAAGAAATGACCACGGCTGTGCCCGAGTCCGGATTGGAACGCAACTTTCGTTTCCTCACGGATCCTCTAACAGCCAATCCTGCGTTCTGGATTCTCGAACAGCAATGGGCAGTTCGATTCTTTAGCAATGCCTTTTATTCGCGAATCCTTGCGATGATGAATGGGTACAACAAGCCATGGCGGGTACCCAATCGGCTGAAGGAAAACCAGCAGCACTAGTAAGAAATCCTGTTGCTGCCTTCAATGCTGGTTTCTGCCAGCATCGATCGTTTGACGAGGAACTCACCACGTTGACTCAACCGACATTGATTTTATCTGGTCGTGAAGACAAACGGGATCGACAAGGGTATGTGGACGCCATGCAGGACTGTACATGGGCGCAATTGCCTAATTGTTGCAATGTGCTGCCGTGGGAAGATCCAGTGCAAGTGGGACAGGCGATTCAGGAGTTTGCGGCGTTTCCAAACAGACGTTCAAAGGTGTAGGAAGTGGATTAGTGTCAAGGGTGTGCTGAGTAGGCAGGTTGTAGAATAGCGAAGTCCAGGTCGTGGAAGATACCGTTCACTCAAGCATGAGGAAAGTCTTTGTGCAACAATACAGTCGTGTCTTCCACTCCAAATACGGAATGCGATATAGCGTGATAGTCGAACTTTTCATACATTTGGATAGCTGCTGCATTCTCTCGTTCAACGCGAATGAACATTTCTCTCTTCAGACTACCTGTAGGGTGGTCTGCCTTCGATGAAGAGCTGTTGTCCTCTACCGACGTTGTTGCAGCCGACACCCGGACTCTTCCGCTGTGCACCAATGCTTCACAGGTCTGGATCAGTATCGTGGCGATGCCATTTCGTCGATAATCTGGATGAACCGCCAAATCGCTAAGATACGGTCGGGGAGGGTCTATCCGTCGCGTTGCCGGACGGGCATCAACATCGACAAATCCAACAATTTTACCACCGTTGCTACCGGAAGGCTTGGCACTGTCTTGGCTGGAATCTGTGGTTGTCGCGACCAGCATAACATGACGTTCCGAATCGTTGTATGGAAAGTTTTGTTGCAAACGATTGAGCTCTCCCAGCTTCAAAACTGCCGCAAACGGTGATGACTTCATGTTGTCCGTGTAAAAGGAATCTACAATAATGTCCGAGACTGCCTTCAAATCAGCGTATTTGCAATTACGGATTGTAAATTCTTGACGCTGTTGTTGTTGTTCATCTTGTTGTGAATCGAATTTCGACGATGCATCATTGCAACTCGAGGCCTGTAGGGCGAATAAAGATCGTTGCTGCAGCAGCTGCTGTTGTTGCTGCGGTGGAGCAACGTGTAATAGCTGTGACAGGGTTCGTTGTTCCTGTAGAATAGTTTGCTTTCGCACTGTGGGCACTGCGGTCCAAGAATGAGCCTGCACCAACATGATTGAAAGCAGCATTGTTATCCGCCGCCATGAGGGATTTGGAGCAACGGTAACATTGCGGCGACCTTTCATTG
The DNA here is from genome assembly GCA_022925895.1 of Fragilaria crotonensis. Classification (NCBI taxonomy): domain Eukaryota; phylum Bacillariophyta; class Fragilariophyceae; order Fragilariales; family Fragilariaceae; genus Fragilaria; species Fragilaria crotonensis. The sequence continues at coordinate 82,092 of JAKSYS010000066.1, read as the reverse complement.
GCATGTTTGACGATTGAATGCGTTCGTGATGTCGAAGTTTCCACGGACCGATGATTCAATGTTGTGCCTTCTTGTGGCACTTCGTTTGTTCACAGGGTGTTGATCGGTTCATTAGTTATTGCGACTTGCGAGCCAAGTAACGGTGGTTCCCAGAATCCTGAAGACGAGACAGAGTCTGAAAAAAAAGGATACTGGAGTACGTAACTCACTTTGTGCTAGTACACCGTACTCGATACCATACTGTCATACGACATACAACTGACATACTACAGTACAACACTGATAGTCGAAGTACACGGCGTGATCAAGGCTGCGTACTAGTTCGTAGAAATCCGGGTTCGGTCAAACGTAGAGTTTTAATTCTAGAGTTGTTTAACTTATGAGCTTATTTCTAGGTTTCACTTTGAAGGAACCAATTCAATCCAGGTCCGATTGAATCTTGCCGATCTACTTTCGCGAAGTTAGAGGGTTGTGGGAGTGAACATTCAAAGCCTTCATCCCACTGATAAGGGCATTGAAATGTCAGCTCCAACTCCGCCGTCACGGCGAATTGACAGTCGCAACAACTGTTGCAACATGGCCAGACTTAGCCAACATGATGAGGACACATGTTGGAAATTAGTTGGCACATGAAGGGAAATTGCAGTTGAATTGCACTGGGTTAATGTGGACAAATTGGTGTTGTAGAAAAGGAGGTTATGAGGGCGGAAAGCAGTCCGGGACAACTGTAGTTTTCGTACTGGCGATTCGCCGTATACAGTTGGCGTGAGAATCTTCGTATCCAAAGCCGGATGGGACTCAGCTGGCGGGGACGAAATTTCAACGTCAATAACGGCACAATAACAGCTGTCAGCTGCTGTACCTTGACTCTCCCTCTCATTCAATGAAACAAGAAATAGATTAGTGATGGTGTGGTGAAAATGTAGGACATGAACAATAAACATATGGGCTTGCAGGATAAGAGGGAACACTCTTAAATCCACCCAACACAAGTGCGGCGGTGCCGCGTGTCACCAACCTTGAGCAAGCTTTCGAATGCGTTCGAAAACTTCTCGATTGAGGCCCTTGGTAAGGTAGTCAGCCAACTGGTCAGTGGTTGCAATCTTGAGCACTTCGACATCTCCGTTGCGGACGTGGTGCCAGAAGAAGTGCCACTTGACCAGGAAGTACTTGGTGCGATTAGTAATGCGTTGCTTGGTAGCAAGAAGCAGAGCACCATTGTTGTCTTCGAAGACTCGGCAGCGAATGGTAGACTTGAAGTCAGGTGGCAGAGTCAATTCCTTGCAGATTTCTCCAAGAAGATCACGAAGTGGCAACAGAGTCCTCATGCTTGCACTGAGAGCAGAGTACTCAGATTCCAATGTAGACAGGGAGATCTCTGTTTGCAGTTGAGACTTCCAGAGAATTGGACAACCTCCAAGGGTGATGATGTAGCCGGTGCGGGACTTGGCGCTGGTGTCAGAATGATCAGGGTCACGACCATGGAGGCCAGCAAAGTCAGCATCAACATAACAATCAAGAGAGAGGTCTCCAGTGGGAGTCACAATAGTTCCTTTGTCAGCAGTGCGGTGCAAGTAGCGGACAATTGTTTTGATTGCCATGGCATGGCTCTTCTTGGGAGAATGATTGAACCTGGCAACTTGACTTACTGCAAATGTGATGTCTGGCCTTGTGTTTGTTGACAAGTACAAGAGCATTCCAACAATAGAGCGGTAGTTCCAGAACTCATCCATGGGTTCTCCATCAGGGTCAATCCCAAGGCATGCTTGCATAGCAGGAGTGTGGTTGGGGTTGCAGTCTTGAAGTCCTGTTGCCTTTATGATCTTCTGAATCAAACCCTTTTGTGTTAGGGTGACAGTGTTGGAGACTTCATCCTTGACAAACTTGATTCCAAGAAAATCAGTGAATGTGCCTTCACGAGTGAACTCCAAACCCAAATCAGTAAGATCCTGGAACAGTTTGTCAAGATCCTTCTTGTTGGAGTAGGCAATCCCAAGATCATCAACATAGAGAACAATCATGATGGTCTTGTTGTACAAGAGGCATGAGTCTGTGGCACTCTGCTTCAATCCTTGGAGGAGGAGTGCTTCACGAATGTGTTGATACCAAAGGCGGGAGCAACCGAGAGACCGTAGAGGCTCTTAACAAGTCGTAGGCAGGTCCTTTGGTCACTTGGCTGATCAGACTTGAAGCCTCTTGGCATGTGGATCCAGACTGGGTCAGTTAGGTTGGCTTGGACAAAGGCACTGCTGAAGTCAATGGAGCAAGTTTGCCATCCCAATGTTAGGGACAAGACAAGGAACAATCGAACTGAACTCCAAGCAACAACTGGGGCATAGGTTTCAGGTTCTCCTTCTTCAAGGTCGCCTCGAACACAGTAGCGCGCTTTGTACTTGGTGACTTCTCCATCTGGGGATCGCTTGCGCCGAAATACCCAAGTCCCTGGGAGAATCTTGGTCTTGGCTTCAAGGATACTGACTTCCTTCCAAGTCCCATTCTTCTCAAGGCTTGCCACTTCCTTAGCAGCTGCCTCCATCCACTTGGTCACATGCTCAATGTCAGCCATAGCTTGGTCAAAGCTCAGAGTGTCAGGATCAGATGCAGCTGCCTTGAAGGCAGTTGGGGAAAGGATGATTCCATTTTCCTCAAAGATCCAAGCACTTGGAGAAGCAAAGTATCCATGGCCTTGAGTGTTATCGTATCCAAGGCGTTGTGGTGCTGCGCGAATGCGGTTGGACCGGCGCGGAGACGTTGGTGGCGGAGGCGACTTGACTGGTTGCTCGTCACGTGGTGAGTCAAGGGCGAATGCATTGTCTGGAACAGGACTCTCCCTCGTTTCAGACATTGGGGTCTGCTCCCGAACTGGGGAGAAGATTGGCTGATGAACTGGGGAGATCGGGGTAGCTGGGACCTTGCGTGGCGTCTCTTCCTTGGCTTGTGAGCTGGAGTGTGGACGGCGTTGCAGAGGTGAAGTTCTGATGTCTGGCGTTGGAGGAGACTGGAGAGACCGAGGATCGATAGACTGCTCCCTCGTTTGAGACATCATGGGAGTTGGAGGCCTTGGGTGAGCAATGGAGAGCTTGGCAATGGCTGTGGAACAGTTGGTGTCCTGGGTGGAGCCTCAGCCAAGGGAGGAACTGGGAGTTGTTCAATTGCAACAGCTTCATCCATGGAGGCAGCAACTCTTGTTTGGTTCTCATTGATGGCTTCTGTAGCTTGGGAGTCCATTCGCGCTTCCTCTGTATCATTGTTGTCGTCGTCATCGAATGGGAACTGATATCTTGAGTCGCCAAACAAACGGGCCCAACGCGTTGTATTAAAATCCGGGAGGGCATCCACATTGGTAGCCACTGTTGCAAACCAATCATCAAACACAATGTGATATTGGGGAGTGATGTACCCTGTCTCTGGATTCAAAACCAAGGGGACTGTGCTTGCATGTTTCTTGGAGAGCCCCATGTTGACACAGCGGATGGACCGAGGCTTCCAGCGAGGCAGCTTCTTTCCATCTGCAATGGTCTTCTCAAGAGCATACACAGGGCATCCCCACACATGCAGATCATGATACTTCCTTTGCTCCCATCTGGACTTGGTGAAGACATCACTTGGACAGAGACCTGTTGCCAAATCAGGAACATGGTTGTGAAGGAAGATAGCATGGGAGACTGCCATTGGCCAAAGTGTTGCATCAGCCACATCTGGCCAATGTACCGCTGAATGGAGCATCATTGTCCGAGCAATCGACATGATCGTTTGGATTGCCCTCTCAGCATGGCCATTGTGATGGTGAGCTCCAACTCCAGCAAACTTGACAACTTGCTTCAGAGTTCCAAGGTGCTCAGTGAACTTAGCTGAGGTGAAGCTTCCACCATTGTCAGAGAGATAGGATTGTGGAATGACTCCACTGTCCCTTGCCATCAACTCAAAGTTCTGCTTGGCCTTCAGAGTCTCATGAGTGTTCAGATGCTTCTGAAACTCAACATGCACAAAGTTGGAAGCATGATCAATGAAGAGGCAGCCACCAGCAAACATGTCTGAGTTCAAGCTCCTTCCAGCTGAAGAGAAGAGCCTTCCCTTTGTTCCACAAATGAAGTGATCAATGGAGACTTGTTGTCCAGGGAGCAAGTTGTCTGCCTTGAGAACTCCAGCTCGATCCTTGATAACAGTTGTGATCTTGGCAGGAGCTGGTCGCTGATGTTGCTTCCCATATTGGCATGCGGCACACTTGGGAGGGTTGACAATTCGGCAAGCAGCAGTATGGAGTGATCGATGCGACTCACTCCGACTCAGGACTCCAGTTCGCATGATGAATTGGATCTTGCGAAAGGAAAGGTGTCCAAGGCGGTGGTGCCACCTTAATAACTCCTTCTCAGCTTCAGTCAAGTTGAGGTTGCTCTCATGAACAGTGTTGAGAGTAATGTTGAGAGCTGCAACTGCCTTGGGAGTATCTGAGCTGCGGTGTGCATCAGAGGTAGGCAAGTTGTTGTCAGGGTTGACTCTTGCAATGAGTTGCCCTCTGGCTTCATCAGAGGTGCCACTCAAGGTCAGTTGATGAGCTTCAATGGTGATGGTCTCTCCAGGGTAAGCTTGGAGCAAGCTTGTGGTGGATAGGAGCCTGACCTTGATGCAAGACACCAAGTAGGCTGGGACCTTGAGCATCCTTAGGTTGCCCAGAGTATCTTGCATTGCCCACAGCACATGACCTTGGCCTTCAATCCTGAGTCCCTTTGCAATGCCCTGCAGTTGAGTGATAGGGCCAGGGGTGTTGATGGGTCCAACAAAGTCCTTGCGGTCAGGAGTGATAGAGATGCTTGCACCAGAGTCCCAAATGACAGGAAACGTTGAAGCCTTGGGAAGGGATTCGCGGAAGCGGTCGGTTGACTGGAGAGCCATGCGAAGGATTGTGGAATAGTTGCCATTTGGAAACTTAGCCATGTTCACTTGCATTGCCATCTTGCGAGCAGCTTGAAGTTGCTTGGAGGTCCACTGATGGTTCCCTAGGCCTTGGAAGCCAATGGGAGAGACGGGGCGATAGACGCCGTTGGACTTGGGAAGCCTGCGAGCGCGGCGTCGCTGCTGGCGAAGCGGAGCGTCGAGGTAGGCGTCGTTGACATCGCAGTGGTTGATCCTTGGCCCTTCCTCTTGCGTCGACAAATCCGATGGCGAGCGGGATGTGTTACGGAGCTTGGGGCAAGGTTCAGTTGGCCCATGGACGATTGTATCGTTGCAGTGGCGGCAGGTCCAGTGAGTTGATCGCGGAATGGAGCGCTTGAGCGAGTCGACACGCTGAAGGAGAGTTGCAACCTTGGAGTGAAGGTCGTTCAACTGCACTTGCTGCTGTTGTTCAACCAACGTTGGTGCATTCCTCCGAATGTAGCGTCCCATGGATCGCAAGTTAATGGGGTACCTGCGATGCAGTCCATGGGAGCGAATACTTCCGGCTTGGGAACATTCGCGCGTCGTGTGACCTTGCGATTGTGTTGCTTGAGAGCACGACGATGGCGGCGAGAAGGTAGCTCCTTAGGATCAGGCTCAGGCGATGTTGAGCTGGGCTTAGGAAGCCAGAACAGTACGACCATGGCCAGTAAGGCCCAAAGCAATGGAGCAATGAGCGCCTCCTGGTGAGCCTCCAAAATTGCGAGACGTGCGGGCGAACGACCATGACATGCGCTCGAAGGATTGCCATGACTTGGCTCCAATCGACGGCGTTAAAATGCGCCATGGCGAGTTGAATAATTTCCAGCGTGGAGGTCCACATAGTTTTTGCAAACGGGACTGAAAATATTGCCATCACGTAGGTGAGCAGTAGGACGAGTACGGGAAGGATCCGGGTCACCATGGTGCGCAGGATAAAGAGCGCGTCAGTCACACTTGGGACGACCTCAATTTCCGTGGTCCACACCGAGGGATCGAAGGCAAGGGAGACATTGTTGATTGCAGAACCAACACCTTGAGGGCCCTCAGAGCTCTTCTTGACGCCAGTGTGCGTTGCCGTTGCGTGGGTAGTAGTCCAACGCTTGCAGCTTGCGCACCAGTTGAAAGCCTTTCCATTGGCTTGCTTGACTTGGGGTGCTCCAGATGGAGGAGGAGTAGACTTCCAGGATTTGACATCCTTTGGTCTTTCATTGCCATTCCCATTCCTGCCCTTGCCCTTGTTGTTCTCTGGGCATTCGCGCGACCAGTGTCCAGGCTTGTTGCACTTGTGACAGACTCCTTTCTTGGCAAGTCCAGCACCATTGTTGGAGGCCTTGGACTGGATGAGGTTGAGTACCTCAGCTCTGGTGATTGGAGTCGCCATGTTTCCGAATGCAGCTGGTGGAGCCTTGGAGTCGCGAGTGTGACGTGCAGGTGGCCACTCCTTCCTGTCAAAGAGCGTCCTGTAGGCATCCTCTGCGTGAGCGCAGATGTCCTTGTAGGTCAGCTTGTTGACTTGCATGTGAAGGTTGGCAGCTTCCTTGTCCTTGAATCCAATGTCCAAAAAGAGCTTGCTCCAAGTTCTGCTTGACAGATCTCAGGGGGGAAGCGGAAGTCCTCATTGCCAGAACCACCAGCCAAAAGAAAGATCTTGAGCATGGCCAGAGTGAGGTTGTGGTCATACTGGCCAGCAGTTGTCAACTCATTTGCATCCTTGCGAAAGTGAGCTGCCAATTGTTCAAGGTTCTCTCCAGAGTACTGACTTGGGAGCCTGGCCTTGATGATGGCCTTGAGATCTTCAAACCTCTCAATGGAGGTGGACTGGATGGACTTGAGGAACTGGAGCCAAACAACTGGGAAGGAGTCAGAATCATCCAACTTCTCAGTCACCTTATTGCTTAGCTCAGTAGAGAGTGAAGCAAGCAAATAGGTCCTGGCTGCCATATCGTTGGTCGGTCATACTTGTCGTAGCGTTGAACTTGAGCTTCCGCCAACAACTTTGCCGACTGGACCGTGTACCTGGCGTGAGCCTTGATAACGTTAGTCATCTTGGCGTCGTCAGTTGGGTCCCTGAGGTAAGCAATGGAGTCCATGCCAGTGTCCTTGAGATGATCCCAGACAACATTCTGGAAGCTGATCAAATCATCACTTGGCTTGAAGGAGATCTTGTGCCCAGTTCTCCTGAAGTTGTAGCCCTTCTGGGCTGCAGAAACATAGACAGGGCGGAGCTGGTTGGGAGAGGTGTGCTCTAGGAGAGCAATGGAGCCATCCAAACCTGTCCAGGTGTGGTTGGGCTTTCCACCTGTCCAAGCAGACCATTCATCCTTGGTCACCAAAGTGATTCCCCAATGAGGGAACAAGAGGCTTGGAGCTTGAAGGAGCTGGGAGCTCCACTGGGGCAGTCATTGGGTTGGGAACTCCAAGACAGACTCTTCATCAGTAGCAAGAGTCCTGGCTTGAGCGATTGCCTCGGTGAGGCGAACGTCGACAGGATCGGAGATCTCGAATCCTTCTGGATTGCCGCGGCCTTCGACAGCAGTCGAGGATTCCAACAACAGGTTCGTCTGGAAGATTCGTCGGGGACGTAGAGCCTTCAGATGGTGGAACCGACATGATGATTGGAGTCTTGGCTTGGAAAGCAGATCTTCAACCACTCAACAGATTGCTGACTGCGTACTCGAGTTGGCAGAGAGCAATGAATCAGCCTAGTCTTGGGAAGACGTGGGGCTGTCGCAGGATCGCCGGAGGAGACCTGCCTTGACGCGGAGCGTGACTTCCTTGGAAAGGAACTTGAAACGAGCTTGCCGGAGAGGAAAGTGCGTTAGAGGGTAAGTCTTATTATTGGGCGAAAATAACCAGTCGAAGTACACGGCGTGATCAAGGCTGCGTACTAGTTCGTAGAAATCCGGGTTCGGTCAAACGTAGAGTTTTAATTCTAGTGTTGTTTAACTTATGAGCTTATTTCTAGGTTTCACTTTGAAGGAACCAATTCAATCCAGGTCCGATTGAATCTTGCCGATCTACTTTCGCGAAGTTAGAGGGTTGTGGGAGTGAACATTCAAAGCCTTCATCCCACTGATAAGGGCATTGAAATGTCAGCTCCAACTCCGCCGTCACGAGCGAATTGACAGTCGCAACAACTGTTGCAACATGGCCAGACTTAGCCAACATGATGAGGGACACATGTTGGAAATTAGTTGGCACATGAAGGGAAATTGCAGTTGAATTGCACTGGGTTAATGTGGACAAATTGGTGTTGTAGAAAAGGAGGTTATGAGGGCGGAAAGCAGTCCGGGACAACTGTAGTTTTTGTACTGGCGATTCGCCGTATACAGTTGGCGTGAGAATCTTTGTATCCAAAGCCGGATGGGACTCAGCTGGCGGGGACGAAATTTCAACGTCAATAACGGCACAATAACAGCTGTCAGCTGCTGTACCTTGACTCTGATTACTTGTACTGGAGACCGAGTACCGGTAGGATGTTGAATGCATGACGTGTGACGTATGTTCTGATATGGTTCGGGTTAACGGAACCTAGCGACGCGCAGGTCGGCATAGGGTTCGGGTTAAGAACCAGGACGTAACCGTTACGGGGTACGCCCCCAGTAGGTAAGTGTCTAGTACGACACTGACTACTGCATGATACATCTATGAACGGTACAGCTACGCAGTGCTGTCTACCGCTACAGATGACGATACATGTACTATCTGTCGTTCTATCGCTACACGTATGTGCGAGAGACTGACTAGTATAAATATCGCGTGTCGTATAGTGGGCACTGTCTATTAATTTATCGTTATGTACAGTAACGGTAAACTCAGACGTGCGCGTACTATCGACGGGCAGAGAAGTGTGCGAGGTACTGTTGTACCGGTCGCCGTGTTGTGCTGTATTGTCGTCGTAGTGAGTACCGTCGTACTGGCTACTAATATTTATACAGCACGGTGTATATGATGTCATGACGACGGCGGGTAAAACGCGTCATGGTCGATCATCATCATCGTGCAAAAATATGTGCAGTAAGTAAAAGGTGAGTGACACTAAAATATGAAAAATTGACAATTGTGGGAAAAAGGAGAGGGCTTGATGAGAGGTCTGATGAAGGGAGTGTTCCTTGGAACAATAGGAACACTCCTCGTTTCGGAAGACGTCGTTTCGTGTGACGCGTTGTTTTTCGTACGAGGCGTTGAGCCTCGTTTGAACAGTGTTCATGCTCATGGGATGAGATGAACATGATTTGAATCGACGGAGTTTTGATTCCAGTCGTGCAGTGTCGCACTGGTTACTGGAGCACGGATGTAATGTTTTACTGTGCACTCGGGCGTCAGTAATTAGGGATAGGGATAATAGAAAAATATGTAGGGCGATACTGGATGTTTAACACCCCTCTTGAATCAAATCTCTGTAGATTCACTTGTAGATTGTAGCATGTGATCAGGAAGTGTACAGAAGACTTTGTCAATGTGTTGATCAATTTTGGAAGAGACTTGTGTTTTTGTGAGGATGTCGGCAAGTTGAGAATCGCAAGGTATCCAATGTAGTTGATGTATACCGTCTTGTTGGCCTTGACGGACATAGTGGAAACGTCGTTCGATGTGACGAGTCTTGCGGGTTAATTTGCCGTTCTTGGCGATCTGCACAGTGGCTTCGTTGTCGATCATAAGAATCGATGGAATGGTTGGAAGACGCTGCATAGATTCACGCCAATGTTTGGTTCCGAGATATGTCATGTCGTAGAGTAGCATCCGAATGTGAGCTGTGGCCATGGATGCAGAGCATGCGGCCATGTATTCGGCCTCGGACGTTGACATAGCAATTGGTGTTGGCATCGTAGAGTTGGCTTCGATGAGAGCACCGTTGTGAAGATCATATAACCGACAGTAGAGCGGCCAGTGTCAGGGCAATCTTGCCAGCTGGCGTCGGAAAATACGGTTAAGTCGGAATGGGGAATGCGGTGTTGACGACATATGTCGTAAACAGGGTTGGTCGTGGCATCCGGGTAGAACTTGATGGCATAATATGGGCGACGGCGTAGGTAGCCAATCAGCCAGATAAGAGCACGGAAGTCGAGTTCGCCAGGGCAGACGCAGGCTTTTGCAAGTTTGCAGACTGCGAAGAGGATATCAGCACGGGTGTTGTAGGCAAGATAGAGTAGCGTACATACAGCGGAGCGGAATGGGAGGCGTTTCGTGTTGTTCGACAACTTGTTTGTCATGATCGGTGACAGGTCGATTGTCTTTACTGAAGGTGTAATCCGGTGGGAATGGTGTTTCACGTTCAGGGAACTCGGAGTTGGGATCGTAACGTTGCAAAGTGTTGAGAACGTAGCGATGTTGGTCGAGAGTGTAGGTTTTGTCTTTGTGTTGATGGATACGCATTTGCAAGAACCATTGAGCAGGTCCAAGGAACTTGACGTCAAAGCGATTGCGGACAGATTCTTCGAATTCTTTTTCGATGGCGTCATTGCTGCCAGCGTAGAGCATGTCGTCGACAAAGAAGAGAAGGCGTAACCATTGGTTGTGTTTGTTGTAAAAGACAAAATAGGAGGGTTCAGACTGGGATTGGATGAATCCTTTGGAGTAAAGCCATTCAGAGAATTCAATGTTCCAATATTTTCCAGAGTAAACAAGTCCATAGATTCCCTTGTTCAAAAGGGCTGGAGTTCCAAAGTATTTAGCATATTCAGGGAAGTAATATGCATACTCAAGTGGAAGTCTGACAAAGTGGCGACCGATGACTTTGGCTTGTAGATATGCGCCAATGAAGTCGGCACTTTTGAGAGTGCGGTGGGATGCACAGATTGTTGAGAGAAGTAACTTGACCCCTCTTGAAGATGCACAGGGTGACCATGTGTCCTCAAAAGGTTGAGGTACCTCAATTGGGATGGTGTTAGTTGTCTTGCTGGATTCAGGATTGTTTTCAGCATTGTCTTGTTTTTGTTGTTGGAGAAATTGCTGGTAAGCAGCTTTAGTTTTCTTCAATCGTCGTTTTCCAAGTCGCCACGGGCGACAAGGCGAGCTTTAAGTTTTCAAGTTTACCAGTTGCAGTTTGTTTTGCTTTCAAGACAAGTTTGACAGGGATGATGAGTTCATCTTTCCGGGGTTGTTCACCCAGAATGAAGGTATCGTGGTCGATTAAGTTCTTGATTTCCATGCGAATAGCATGTAGCCAGGCGTTGCGGACGTCATCGTCAAGTTTGAGAACGGCTTTGAAGGATTGCGGTTCAGGAGATACTTGTCCACTGGATCGTCGGTGGGCGAAGTTGTGGATGCGTCAACAGCAAGCATGGCAGTGTGGATGGGATCAACTGATGGCAGAGATTCAGCACACTCTTGGAAGTATAAAGTCATTTCCTTGTGAAGTGGGGTGTGTCTCAGTTGGTGAAAGGTCCAGTTGATCAGCTGAGGAGTTGGTGGTGTTGGTCCAGGAGAGATGTCAGATTCTGTGATGGGATCAGTGTCATCAATATCATCTTCTGGATGGGTAGTGCTTGAAGGGCCATTGTCTTGTGCTTGTAAAGTTGTTCAGAGTCATGGAGTTCTTCAAGATAGGTGGATGGTGTGATGCCTAGATTGGCAGCAGATCCAGTTTGGTGGACAATTGATGGTTCAGAGTTGTCCAAAGATTGGAGTCCATTGGGATCCAAGTGAGATCGGATGGGAATGGCTCCGGCAAAGGGCTTTGAATCGAAGGCAAGGGCAGAGCTGAAGTCTTCATCAAAGTAGGCGTCGCGAGTGATGACGATGCGCTGCGGATGATCAGGAGAGTAAACGAGCCATCCGGCTGAGTTCTCTGGAAATCCGATGAAGATACCACGGGAAGCACGTTGGAGTTGTTGCTTATAGGTAATCAGCTTGTTGCGGAAGGTCGGTTCGTAGCGCTTGAAGTAGACAGGGCATCCAAATACGCGGAAGTTGGCAAGGCTTGGTTTTCTGCCATAGCTGTATTGGAAGGGTGTGGTTGGGTTGCCATGTTGATCAGTCACATTCTTGGCTGGACAAGCATTAATAATGCTAACAGCATAGGCATGTGCATGATGGAAGAAGGCACCGCCAAGTCGGGCAGTGTTGAGAAGTACATTTGCAGTGTTGTAGACTTCTCTCCATTTGGCTTCACAGATGCCATTCATTTCTTGGTGTTCTGGAGCAGCAGCTTCAAGTTTGATGCCAAGGTTGTTGCATTCTGTGATGAATTTTGCAGATGTAAAGGCAGATCCGGCATCAGTACGGATGAAGCGGACGGACTTTGTGCGGCCAAGTAGTTCTGTCTGAGTAAGCCAGGACTTAAGGGCTGTGATGATGGATGTGGTGCTTTCAGTTGGAAGTCCTATCCAGCCAGTTAGCTTGCCAGGTGTTGTGACAATAAAGAGGTAGGCTGAATAGTTTGTTGCAGTGGTGAGTCCAAACCGAAAGGGTTTCTCATGAGATCAAGGTGAAGTTGGTGAAACGGTTCTGAGCCTTGTCTGAGAGGAATTTTGCTGCGAGCGTGTTTTTGGCTAATCGAGATACGAATTGGCCAAGTGTTTTTGTCAATCGCAGGCGAGAGTGTATGATCATTCAAGCGTGATGCAGGGATCCGGTCATGAGATTGCGGAAATTTCGGTGCGCAAGGCGACGGGATATGGTCTCAAGAGGCAAAGAAGTTGTTGGTCTTGAGGTGTCAGCTTGTGTAGGATCAACATGTTGGTCAAATGCAGGGAGAAGGAAGTTTCATCAGGTGTGGTGTCCACAGGTTGTGCCATGGTAGAAAAGGCATTCTGTGTTGGGAGTTCATGCAGGAGCAGGGGCCATGTGTATTTTGAATTGTTTGGGAACTGGATTGTAGTGGCTCTGTTCTGGATGATGACTGTGAAATTCTGGGTTGCAGAGATGGTTGTCAGGAAAGAAGGCGGTGGCTGAGACCTTCAATATAATAAACATCAGTTAGGCCAAGGATAGACTTTTGTCCTTCATCAGAGGTGAAGTAGCAGTCAGTGGTTCCTTTGAATGTTGAGATCTTGGTGGTTCCGTCAGCAAGAGAGACAGGGATGTGGCAGGCTTCAACATCACGAAGGTCGCTGAAAACGGGTGTATAATGACATGTGGCACCACTGTCAGGTAGCCAGTTGTCAAGACTTGGTGGTCCAAATCTTTGATGTGTTGATAAGGGGTCTTCAGGGAAGAGTTCTGTTGAGCCTGTGTTGGGTGGAGAGTTTGGTGCTGATGGTAAGAAATCATTGTTGAGCAATGCTCTGTTGATTTCCATCTGAGGAGCATTGACATCAGGCCATGAGGTAACTGCAGATGGGCCATTGAAGGTGTCCTGGAGATCACAGGAGGCCATGTATGCTTGATGGTGAAAAGCATGGGAGTTAGAAGCAGTTGAGTCAGTAATGAAGTAAGCACGCTGGTTGCGGGTGCTGCATTTTCATTGTTTGGATTTCTGGGCGGCGGTCCTCCACGGTTGTTCTGGTTAGTTGATGAGCGATTGGCGGTTATGCATCGATTAGCATAGTGGCCAAGTCTACCACAGTTATTGCATACAATATTTGCAGCATTGGATGTGTTAGGGTTTCGTCTCACAGCTGGTGTGTTGTTTGGAGGCGCCGTTGATTTCCATTGTTTGAAGATATCGGTCTGAGAGGAGGGCGTGAGCCGCGATTCTGTTGTTGAAAAGGGCGAGATTGTTGTGGTGTGCTTCTGCGATCATTGTTGTTATGTTGTCTTGGTGGTGCAGGAGCTTGATTCGGTCCTCGATTGTTTGGTCGATGCGGTGGTCTGTTGTTTGAAGCAGTGTACGGTCGCATCATAGAACTGAAGGCATGTTGTTGGCGTGGTGTGAAAACGCGCGTTGTGCCTTGGCGAGGCGAGAGGATTGGTTTGAAAACGGTTGACGTGCAGAATTTGCATGCTGGTTGTAATTGCGTTGATTTTGGGAAGGGAGAGTGAGTCCACGCGAGTCGTCGATGTTCAGCAAATGGCTCTCAAGTTCCGCAAAAGTGGGTAGTTCTTCGTCATTCAACTCAGCTCGACGGATGTCGGCGTCAAAACGTTGGTAGGAAGCAGCATAAAAGTGGTGATTGCTGCCGCCACGGATGGTTCGCTTGATAATGTCGGCATCGGTGTTAGGGATACCGGCATGATAGCAGTCGCGCGTTAGAGTCCGAATGCGATTCAAGTATGATGTCGCAACTTCTTGGTGACCTTGTTTGATCGAGTAGAAGGATTCGCGTGCGTTCAATGTGATCTTGGGTGAGTGGAGCACAATGACGTCTTAGAGTCAGAATGGCAGTTCTGGCATCAGGTGGACAGTCAATGATGTGCTTCTGGCAAGGATCACTGATGTTGGTGAAGATCAGGTTGTAGAGTGCTGTGCCAATGCATGGATGGGAGTAGCTGATTTGCTTTGGCCAAAGGTCAAAGACATTGCGTGTCCATGGAGATATGTTGCAAACAATTCGAAGGTTGTCCATAAAGGCATTGAACTGACGTCGTCGTTGGAGAAGATCACTTGGATAGTTCAGCTTTGAAGGTTTGCAGTCTTGGCGTATTTCAGGAGCGTTCTTGTCAGATCTTCAATCGGAGGATATGTGAAGTCGGTTCTTGTTGATGAAGTCAGGGCATCAGGAGAACCTAAGGGAATCTGAGGCGGTCCGTTGTCGTCTTCTTGTTCGTCGTCTTGGTCGTCGTCGTCGAAGAATGTCTCTTGTCTTGGCGGGTAAGCGAACGTTGGGTGAGTTTCTGAGCGTTTTGTCGGTAACGGAGCGTTTGGTCTTGACGTTGGTGTTTTGGGAACAATTTCAGCGGGTGGAGGCTGGGTTTGGTCTGCTGTGTCGGACAAGGGGTTTTGGTGTTAGAATTTGTCCGACTGCACGTGACAGACGCTGCAAGGGATTCGACGGATTTTCTGTCGGATTTTGTTGCGAAGTGTCAATAAAAGGAGCAGGAGTGTCAGAAATGGGTGAGTTTTCAGGAATTGCTGACGTTTCATGTTCTGTTTCGTCAATTTCGGTAGAACTGTCTGAGTTTTCAGGATTGGGGTTGCAGGTTCGATTCCGGGTTGTTTTCCGGTAGAAGCGATGATCTGCGTGTTAGAACAACTAATGCATTGTGTTCAAGAGGACATTGTTGTTTTTCCAAATCATATCTAATTACATTGCAATTATCCTCTGTTGCTACATTCACATCATTGTGTCTGTGGCCAGGAGGGATAAGTGAGTTGCAAGTAATAGATTTGGCTGTGCTTTCATTGTCAGAACACAAGGAACTGGACTCACCAGGAATGACATTAAGGAGTAATTCTGGAGTCTTGTTTGTGTATGGGTATTCTGGGTGATTGTGCTGTTGCCAGAAAAATGAAAAGCGATTGTGTTTGATCTGATCAGCCGGCTTTTGGAGGCGTCTTGAAGATGTGGCAAGGCCCAAGCGCGGTAGACATTGTCGGATCCACGTTTCGTGGTGATAACTTGGATAAGTCTGATAGCAAGATCAAGGGGAACAGTGTGAGGATCATCAACAACATGGTGGACAGGGTTTGACTGGCGCCAAAGTTGACTGGGATTGTTAGGACATGCCCATTGATTTGCTTCATAGTTTGCAGTCATAGGAATGCAAGCTTGAGTCTGAAAAAGGGCTTGAACTGTGGTTGAAGTGTAGGGTTCAACATTGCCATTTCTGTGATCAAAAATGATGGGCAGATTGCCAGAATCATAGATGATAGGGAAGGTGTGTGCTCCTTCCTTTGGAATAGGCAGTTCAACTTGAGATCCAGAGGTGTAGGATGGGTTCTCTGAGTGTGTACCTTGGAAGATGAGAACATTGGATGGTTCTGGGGTCTGCGGTAGCACACGTTGGGGATCGATAACATCAAGAGTCTTGACCACACGGAAGAGTAGATACTCATGATCTGGTAGAAAGTCGATCGAGTAGTTGTAGGTGTTGGTAGAAATTGGGATGAAGTGGGACTTGTCCGAGGAATATTGATGGTTTCCAGCGGGGATGTCGATCTCTTGGAGGTAATTTGGAGATATATCTCGACAAATCACAAAGTTCACTGCTAGGGTGGTAGCAGGGTTCATTGCATAGGTAGTGTTGCCATGGAGCTGCTCAGTTGTAGGTAGAGTAGCCATTGGGAAGGCAGAGCAATGGTAGTTGAAGATCATGTCAGCTGGGGGTAGGGCTCCAAGAATGATGTTGGTAGGTTGCAAATCTGGGTCATCACCATTGGTGACCTTGGTAGAGAGAGATGCATGGTGTTGGAGGGCAGCTGAGATGAGGGACCTTGCAGCTAGAGAGCTTCTAGGTGGGATTTCGGAGATGGGTCACCAAAGCCGTTCACAAGCGGAGAATAAGTGAAGGCAAATAGTGAGGTTGAGCCAAAGTTGGTAGGATGCTCATTGTAGGATGAGCGTTGGCTGTCTTGTCGCTTGTCGAAGGGGTTGGAAGCAACTTGTTGGTCTTGGAAGAAAGTGTGAATGAATGCAGGGACGTCTCTGAAATTACTTCGGTTGGGAAATAAACGCAGTGCTGTCGCAAAGGATGGCACATTCCGGATGATATCAGAGAGGTCATGTGGCATGAACTTGAAAGTGGAATCTTGACTTGAAGGGTAGGTCAGAAAGTGAACAAGATGCAGTGTCTTGAAGGCATAGAGAATGGCAAGGGCACATTCATGGCCTGGGGTGTCTGGCTCATGATCAGTCAGGAGACTCAGATAAGAGGCAGGGGTGCCATCTGGGAAGTTAGTTTGGAGCAATTCAGCAGGTAAATTGTCCATGACTAAGTTGGTTGTCCTGTTCAAAGTGTGTTGCATACATTGGATGTACTCAATGCTGTCATCATTGTCAGCAATAGTTGTATGATCCACAGTTAGGACAGGGTGAAGTTCGCGGAAGAAATGACGTAGGTGGTCCGTAGTGAGGTCACGGATACATTTCTTGGTCGCGGCGTCCGATTGGATGTATCGGAGGCAGAAGGATGCAGCGGTGATGCTAACGTCAACGCATGCAGGTAGATTGCGCATGGTGACTGGCCCATTAACATTATCCTGCAAAGTTGCATCAGGGTAATATAGAAGGGCGGCATGAGGGTTTGTCCTTGAGTCAAGCTCAGAGGAGTGCTGCAGGAAGGGCACATGGTGGATTGGGTCCAATGTGCTGTCTGTCGGTAGGGGGACAAACGGGGTGTCAAGTCGGTAGGGATCCGTAGGGTGATCACTTGACATGGCTTCGACGAAGTTGGTGATGCCTGTAGTCGTAGAAAGGCAGTCGTAGGCGCCGTCGGTGGCGGTGAAGTGGGAGAATAAAGGCGAAAAAGTTTCGGATGCAAACGTGAAGGGAGATGGATGTCTGTCGAAGCTGAAGGGCGTAGGAATCCTGAAGGCTTCAAGGTCTTGAATGAGACGTGAGGCGTTGCACGCGGTAGATGATGTTTCGTAGTCGTCGCTGTCGACGATGGGATGAAAAATATGAGGGTCTTCAGAGATGGGTTGAAAATAAAAGGGATTGCAGTTTGTAGGGGCTGCAGTTTTCTTGGATGAAAAATTGTGATATGTGACTGACGAAAAGCGGGTAGTTTTCTTGTTCGTCTTGTCTGTCTCACCGTAGATCTTGGTGTCCGGGCGATGGAAGGCGGACATTGCGTGTGGCTGTGCTGGAAACGTAGACGTCAGCATGTCCACAGACGCGTGGGTGGTGTCCGTGGGAGGGCAATTCGACGTAGGGAATTTCGATTTCTCGTCCTGGGAGGAGTCTTGATGAATATTTCGTCCATTGGTTTTGTTCGGATTCCGTCTGTAAAGGCAGTGTGAGTACATGACGTACGTGTGAGTTCAGGCATGTACAAATGCACGCTACGTCTACTACTCAGCGCAGGCGGCGAGTAGATAGAGGTATTGGCTGACATGTTAACTACAGCAAGGACATTTTCGCAAATGTCGTCGTTGAAGTTGGGGTTAACGGCATTTTCGATTCCGGGATCGCGCTCGGACATCGGACCAATGCCGTCGTTGTGACCAGGGCCATTGATGGCGTCACCGTGGACGGGGTGTTCTCGTCGGGGAGACTGGTGACTGAAATGCCGCGAGTGCGGCCGGAGGTTGTGCTGGGCGGAGTCCCAGGGAAGAACACTCTGCCGCGGTGTATGACCGCATTGATGCGGTGTGGGTAGAAACGGGTAGCGTGCCCAGGCGTAGAAGGGCAGTACTCGCGGAAGAACTGTTCGTCTGTCGTAGAGACCGCCGTAAAAACAGTACCAGGAGGAAAAACCACATGTTCTGGCGTCGCGGGTGTATACTCGTTGTCGGCGCCATACATGAATTTGCGTTTTGGAATGGTTGTCATCCATTTCTGCCGTCACTGTTTCGTCTCGTTCTCCGCCAATTTCTGGCGGATTAAGGTCAGTGAGGTCTTGTTCGAGAGCTCTTTCGTCGCCGGAGAGGATGGCGTCGTCAGAATTCTCGGGAGAGCGTCTTCGGGAGCACGGTAGTGAAACGTGCGTTTTCTTGAAATAACTTGATGGGCTTCGCGGTTTCGACGATTTCTCTACGAGTAATCGTCGGATTGCGGATTGGAGAAGTGCATTGGAAAGCACTTTCGGAGACGGTTCGAATGGTACCCCTCTTGTCGTTGGAGAGGTCTTCGGCGTTGAACGCCGGGATCTTGAAAGAGTCGCATTTCGCGACTTCATTGTTGTCCTTGTTCTTGATGATTGTGATGGTATTATCAGATCTAACACGTTGTTTCTTGATAGGCCTTTCGTAGGAGGCGAGTGGGAGTCTTCTTGGCGCGGGAGGGAGGTGGGAGGAGTGTTATTGCGCGTCGTCGTCATTGTCGTTTTGGGTTCGGCGGCTTCGATGTCGTTGGTGGCGCCGTTTGCGTTGGAAATAGAATGGGAGCGACCCATTTCGGTAGATCCTGCTTCGTTGGAGGGTTTGCAGGCGTAGGTAACCCTGGTCTTGGTGTCTTGGGCGCGTTCTTGCTCGACGAGTGCAAGGAAACGCGAGATCGTGGCGGACTCTTGCTCAGGAGTCAGGGCCGTGCGAGCGCTGAAAATCGCCTGGAGCCTTGTTGGTGCTCTTCTTGGGCGTGAAGGTGTTAGTTCCAGCTGTAGGATAAGTGTTAGTGAAGTGGTTAGAAGTTGCAGCATAGATGTTTGAAGTGTTGCAAGGTAGAACAGCATTTTGAGTGCATCAAAAGGAGCTGCAAAATCGCCGTCGGCGGCGACGTAGTTCGCCATGTGCTTCGTAGGCTTCACACAATGGGCGGAGGGAGGGTTGGCCTTGGTTGGAGGCGAACGGGTGGGCGCTGGGTTGGCCATGGTGAGTGTTGCAAAGTTGAGGATGAAGTGTTAGTTGGGTGAGAACAGTTTTGCAAAAAAGTGAGCGCAAGGAATGAGAATTTCTTTCTCCCAGCAGTAGGGACATGTACTGCTGGTATTGGGTGAGGGCTGGAATGAAAAGAACAAGGGTTAGAGCAATTTAAATCGGTGCTAGGCACCAGATTTAAATTGAGACAGGTCGGAGTTTCCGGGGAGGGAACCCGGCGACCGGTCAGGATATGGGCCAGGACGGGGGTCTGGCGAGCAACCATGATATGGTTCGGGTTAACGGAACCTAGCGACGCGCAGGTCGGCATAGGGTTCGGGTTAAGAACCAGGACGTAACCGTTACGGGGTACGCCCCCAGTAGGTAAGTGTCTAGTACGACACTGACTACTGCATGTTACATCTATAAACGGTACAGCTACGCAGTGCTGTCTACCGCTACAGATGACGATACATGTACTATCTGTCGTTCTATCGCTACACGTATGTGCGAGAGACTGACTAGTATAAATATCGCGTGTCGTATAGTGGGCACTGTCTATTAGTTTATCGTTATGTACAGTAACGGTAAACTCAGACGTGCGCGTACTATCGACGGGCAGAGGAAGTTGTGTGCGAGAGGTACTGTTGTACCGGTCGCCGTGTTGTGCTGTATTGTCGTCGTAGTGAGTACCGTCGTACTGGCTACTAATATTTATACAGCACGGTGTATATGATGTCATGACGACGGCGGGTAAAAACGCGTCATGGTCGATCATCATCATCGTGCGAAAAATATGTGCAGTAAGTAAAAAGGTGAGTGACACTAAAAATATGAAAAATTGACAATTGTGGGAAAAAGGAGAGGGCGACCTTGATGAGAGGTCTGAATGAAGGGAGTGTTCCTTTGGAACAATAAGGAACACTCCTCGTTTCGGGAAGACGTCGTTTCGTGTGACGACGTTGTTTTTGTCGTACGAGGCGTTGAGCCTCGTTTGAATTTGAGTGTTCATGCTCATGGGATGAGATGAACATGATTTGAATCGACGGGAGTTTTGATTCCAGTCGTGCAGTGTCGCACTGGTTACTGGAGCACGGATGTAATGTTTTACTGTGCACTCGGGCGTCAGTAATTAGGGATAGGGATAATAGAAAAATATGTAGGGCGATACTGGATGTTTAACATGTTCGTATGCAAGGTCAGTACAGTACGGTTGACGGTTGTCTGATCAAATCGCCTGCGCTGCGCGTAACAAGGTAGTCTTTCAGGGTTCAGGTTTTCCCAAAGATCCTCCAGCCTGCATTCACCAGCCAGCATTCCATTCATACAGTACTGAGGAAGTGTATAAGTATCACATACATCAACTAATCAGCAACGGTGCTATCACCTGTATAAATTCGAAAAGTCAACGATCACGTTTAGTCGTTATCGTGGTTACCGTGAGCCCGGCCCGCGATTCTCATGCGGGAATCAACAGTCAGTCTTGTTGAACGACACTAAGAGCATTTTACTACTGCGGTAGTACGCAACAATTCCACACCAGTCAAAGTCAAACCGACAAGTGGTGGTGCTCGAGAGAATAAGACGTGCGACTGCAAGCAAATTCTGAAGTTGCACAGTTCCATCGAAGCGTGCGTCGTCCTTCCATCTCTCTCATCATACTCCAGTAGTACTACAGACACTCATCTGATCACCAGCTTATCGATTCTCGCGCTCGATACCATTCATCATGTCATCCCGAAATACCACAACAACGACCAAACCGCCTCTCTACAAAATTGTCATGTTGGGAGATTCCGGCGTAGGCAAGACGTCGCTCGTGGCCCGACTTACCAATCCTGATCGGCCCATGAATCACGACATTTCGGCCACCATGGGCATTGAATTCGACACGCAAATGTTGGACACGCCACAGGGCAAGGTCAAGGCGCAAATTTGGGACACGGCCGGTCAAGAACGATTCGCCCGAGTCTTGTTGCCAACGTACTTTCGAAAAGCAAAGGGCGTCATTTTGGTTTACGATATTACCAATGCCAAGTCCTTTGAGAGTCTGGGAGACAGGTGGATGGCAATTGCAGGATCATGCTTCTACGGAGGATCTTGCCAAGTTGTTGGTGGGGAACAAAGTGATTTGGAAGCATCTAGAAGTATCGAAGGAGAAGGCGCTAGCATTTTGTCAGGAGTATGGCATGCAGCATCTGGAGACAAGCGCCAAATCAGGAGAAAATGTCCTTGTGTCCTTTGAGACCCTGGTGGGTTTGGTTCACGATCGAGCGCTGGCGTCAGCCAAGACGGGAGGAAAGCAAGGAATCAAGGGTTTGCCATCGAATGGAGCTACTGGAACGATCAGGCTTGACGAGACGACTTCGGACGCTAACGCTGCTCAGGATTCCAATACTTGTGGTTGCTAAGTGATCATCACAGTGACGAGGACTGCAGGCTGCGGCAATCAGGGCGCCCTTATCTACCTATTTCGATGTATATTTCGACTTGATGTGTCGATGGAACTAAAACCAGAATTGAAGTGAAACGCAGAGCAGGAGCCTTGCATGTCTGTCGTTATTTATAGTTTACACATTCTTATTGTCATTTCCTTGGCCCTTGTAGAAAGAAGCTCGCAATGTCCCGTTTTGGCTGTTCCAAACATACCCCGATAAGTTTCTCATTTGTGCTACGACAGACTAGTGGTTGTGTACGCCATATCTCCAACACGTCGAAAGTCCACACCTCACTTGCCAGCGGAACAATGACGACGTAGACGCCTTTCCTTCAATTTCGTTGCTACCCTCGGGCACCACTTCCAAATGTACCAAACAGTATTCCCCTCGTTCCCGCAATGATCCGGGATAGAGCGTCTTCTTGCCTTCCAATCGTGGTTCCTCCATCGGATCCCTCCTCAGAGCACATACGTGGAGGAGAAGCCGATGTTCCTCTTACAACAGGATCTCATGGTAATGGGATTGCAGGAACATGCCATTGGAAGTGGTATCATGGCACGTTGTAGCAACAATAATCGCAGGGACACTCGATAGTCGAATATTGTCGTCGTTACGAGTCACGTTTCTACTTTTGTCACCGTTTTCAATGCTGCTACTTGACAGATCCAAAAGGTTTGACACGGTTTGCAGGGCTTCTTGAAGAATTCTGATGTTGCGCGAAACAAAGAGACACAATAATGATGAGGAACAATCAGAGGAACATGAATTCAAAACAAAGACAAACACAAACATACAGACGCGTCAAAAACAACAACATCAAACAACGACTCGTGTATACTCAACGTACTCATCCTGTGCCATACTTGCAAACACGTCCGATGCAGTCATCTCCATGTGTGATAAGGATGCATACGTGGATAGGTCGAAGGGACGTTCTGCCGATCCAATGGCTAACCCACAGCACGACAATCCTGGTGCAAGAGGTAACGATTGACGATGAATGTTGCGAGAATTGGGTGTCAATCGTTTTTCTCCGTCATCGAGGCCAAGCCGTTCATCTAGTCCTCGACGATGGGATGAGTGGGCATTGCCTAGGAAGGGATTGCTATTCCCATTATGCGACCACAGTGTCGAAGGATCTCGGTCGGTCGAGGGAATCCACATCACACGACAGGCAATGCTTTCCAATTGCGATAAACATCCGGTCACCAAACCTTCAAGGGCACACGTTAATTCTGGAGACATCATTCGTGATGTCGGTGACAACTCATCGTCGTGCTGTTGTTGTAAATAGGGACGCAACGAATCCGGTGTCACGAACGGTCCACATGCCAGAATCCCATCCACGAGTGCCACCTTTCGGGAGTTCACGGAGGCGGCTTCGGCGAGCATGGAGGCCGATGGTAAATCCATATCGGTCACAACCAAAGGCATAGCGACCGACCTTGACGAGGCAGGTTCAATTCACATTCCAGTTCACCCATTATACGATGACGGTCGCCGTCTTCGAAATCGTTTTGTTCGTTCAATTGATTACGTTCTGCCATGATACTCGGATGGAAACATCGCTTAGCGCTGCAAGAATCGTAGTGTGAAAAGAGTGGGAAGTTGGAATGGTAGATCAGTTGTCAGATGAACACGGGAGTCTTGCTTTCCTGGAGTACAGTTGTAATTGTTGAAACGAATGGTTGTACAGTAGAAGATAAATGTTGATGATGATAATACGACTACCCGGTAGTAGTGTGGACGGAGGATGTATGATGAATGATGCGATGATGCGTGATAGCATGATGCGTGATGCGTGATGCGTGATGCGTGATGCGTGATGCGTGATGCGTGATGCGTGATGCGTGATGCGTGATGCGTGATGCGTGATGCGTGATGCGTGATGCGTGATGCGTGATGTGTTGTTGTGTTGTTGTGCTGCTTGTGCCACCGACGGCGACAACAGCAACGGTACAGTAGTGAACAGTATGTTCATACTCCGTACTCCGTACCAATTATCTCCGATTACCGATTACACAGTACTGTACACAAAGCGCATGCTTTTTCCATCTAATACAGTGTATACATATATGATTACTTATTTATATCATTCGGACTACAACAGTACAACCTTGTATCGGTATTAGAGTACTGTACTTCACCTGTCACCGTTCCTGTCCACATGATATTTCAAGTCTGATTCCTTGTTACTTGTTGCTACCATGATGAATCCGATGTCACCCCATGTTTGAGCGACACAGCAACCAGCCGACCATAAACACCATCTCCACAGCTACTGTTTACAGTACACAAAGGATTCAAAATAAGGTCGAAGCATTGCAAGTACAACAATCATCCAAACAATGGAGAACGAGATGGATCAAAGAAATCCTCTGGTTCCGTACAATGGAACTCCCATAGTCCGATGGCTGGTTCTGCAGCGAATATGTCCCAATCGCAAGACGGCATCATCACCCCATATCATATCCAAGGTACGCATCAACGCGTCCCCTGTCGAATCGCTATCGCAGTTGGTGCAAGAAACCGACACGGTCGAATATGACGGTCGGGTCATCAAAGGTCGAGTCGAGGGGCATGTGCACTACATTCTAAACAAACCGCCGGGGTGCTTGTCGTCTCGTCGTAATATGCATCAACTAAAAGGTGGAATTGTTATAGTGGATCCCCGCCCTTCTGTCTACGATTACATACCTCCCGACGATCGTTCCCATGTAAATTCCATTGGACGGTTGGATTTTGATACCACGGGCTTGCTCTTGTTCACATCCGATGGGATGCTCCAACATGCCCTGGCGACACCGAAATTCAAAGTCGACAAGATTTA
This sequence comes from Fragilaria crotonensis, assembly GCA_022925895.1. Classification (NCBI taxonomy): domain Eukaryota; phylum Bacillariophyta; class Fragilariophyceae; order Fragilariales; family Fragilariaceae; genus Fragilaria; species Fragilaria crotonensis. The sequence goes on along the minus strand of JAKSYS010000066.1, from coordinate 57,629 downwards.
TTCTTGCACATTGCGTACTCCAGGACCTCTTTCCGACGAAGCGATTGCTCAATTGGAAGAGGGTGTGCAATTGCCGCATGCCAAGGGCGCCATTGTACGGGGCAAGGCCTGGAACGTCCCAAGAAGCGACAATGCCAACCACAACAACGTCGTGGAATTGTGCATCCAGGGAGGCTACACCCATCAAGTCAAGCTCATGCTCAAGCTGGTTCATCGGCCATTGCGACTGCTGCATCGAAGGACATTTGCAAACTTGGAATTGCCTCCAGATTTAGAACCAGGAGAATGCCGACCCATGGCACCGGAGGAAATCGACCATTTATATAGTCTCGCAAAGCAACAAATGGAAGTGGAACGAGATGAGGCAGTTACCGCAGATGGTGAGCACTGAATAGCCAGTAAGTCAGCTCCTTAATTGATAGTTGATCTCACGCCTGATTTACATGATCATGTGCGCCCTGTCGCTCGACTTTTCGTGAGCCCCTGCATCGTAGTCGGAGGTGCGTTGGTTGAAGCTTGGCAGGATGCCTATCGAGATGAGTCTGAGTTCGACAAACATGCTCGACCACAACCCGCTAGTCTGTCATGATTGATGTTCCTGTATTCCGAATAGTCATAAAGCCAAAGAAAAACGCCAAGAAGAAAGGGCCAGAAGACACAGAAGCAATCTGTGAGATAACTGCAGCACTTGCGACAGGAACATCGTGGTCGATTGGGTTCCACTTCTTCCGGGATCACTGGATACTGCACTCCTGTCGCATGGTTGTACTCGAGGTTTGTTATTAAAATTGGCTCCTCGGATGGCATGGGTCCTTTTCTTTCCTTGTGCGTGTGCGTGTTGATGTGATGATTTTGTAGATCAGCTGATTCAACGATTTGATTAATTGATTATAGGTGGTAAAATTTGTGAAGGAAAGATTAGTTCGACCACAGGTTGTGGTCTGCGGTAATGGATGATCGGTGAGTAGCAAGTGCGCCGAGCGATGTCATGTATGGTTCCAGAAAGTCTTCCACATGCATGAAATAGTGGTGCCAAAGTACAAAATTTTCTTTTGTACTCGACTAACGTGCGAAATCCAGGGTGTTCATGTGTTCACAAGATCCGTTGGAGGTGTGACGTATGGCATGCACATATCTGTAAGTAGCACAAGGATTCGTGCCAATTCGATTGCGGTTAATCAGTGACGTTATCAGTACATTACTGGAGTTCTCCAGTACTCGAGTATTGTACTGTAGTACGACGTTCTACAGTATTTGTACGAACTCCTGAGGAAACCCGAAGGGCCGGCAAACAAGCATAATAAATCAATCCGTCGTAGTTCTAATTTGAAACCGTCATTTGCCGGAATGCTACAATACCTCGAAGTCTACTACTAGCAGTGGACAGTATAGGAAATAGGAAATATACTCGCATACTCGGAGTTGTACAAACTATGTACAAGGAGGACCAGGACTGACAAATAAACATGGGGTGAATCCTTGCTCATTTCTTGTCGACGAGGAGTTCGAATAAAGAATGAAAGTGTAGCCTCTTGTGTTTTCTGGACTCTCTAGATATTCGTCAGATCGATAGCCGCCATGTATCATAAGAGTTGCCTCATACCGATAGGTAGTGGATGGTGCTGTGGGCTAGGCTGCCTGACCCCGAGCTCCATTGCTCCAAGGCACCGATACCATCATGGACATCGAAAAGTACACCAATAAAGTTCGAAGAACGAAATGCAGCCTGACCTGAAAATCGAACCGCATTCGTCGGCCAAGTTTCGACACATCCAATTTATACATCGCTGTGTTCTATTTGAGGCGAGGCTATAATTCTTTCTGTCAGAATGAGTTTAATCTTTCCATAGCGTAGATTTTGAGTACTTCATGAATCCTCCATGTCTGTGAATCGACTCTACGTGCGTGCCAAATCAAATCCAGTTGCAATGAAGTCATCCGTATTCGTAAGCCGCGTCTTGGCCATTGCATTAACCATGGCACATTCACAAGGACAGTAGCTTGTTTGGAAACATCCACACCGCGGAGAGACAACATGCCACCAATGAAAGGATTACAAAATGAGCGAAGATCACATGACCCTGGGATAATAGAAAAACGTAAGACCTTGCAGCTGTGAAGTTCGTGAAAGCAATACCCAGCCATATGCATGCAGGAGGGAGTTGAACTCTAAAGATGAGATGCGACAGCACTCCTAAATCTCAGCCGCAAGTCTTGATACTTGTTCTTCTGTGATGCCAGGTCGAACCAGAAGGCAATCGGAGCTGTTGATGTAGTTTCTTTCATCTTCTACATCGTCATCTATCAAGGCACGAATCTTGGTCAACGAGCTATGAACACTGGCAGCAATATTGATGGCACCCTCCAATGATAGAATGTGCTCGTCGTGAATGCGATCAGTCCACGCCGTCAAGAAAATCTGAGGCACATCCTGAAGCAAGATTCCAATGCCAAGAATCGTAGAAAAGCGACCGGGGCCACAATCACATCAATCCGCCCTTCTGGCGCTTGGAGCCAAACAATTGCTGATACAGCTAAACACAATGTCAGGAGTTCCGTGGACAGCGACGGTGCACCATCGCGATCTACCGCTTTGTGGTAATAAAGGACATTGGTGGCCATGGCAATGTCGGATCCCAGGAAATCAAAATTTGGGTCGCGCCGTACCCACCCAGAAACGACGTTTCTGAACATTGTGAGGCCGGAGGTCCAGCGGATATTTCGCCTTCCATTCGGGAGGACGAATGCAGCCGAAGATGAGGTTGAAAACCATACGGATAGAGTTTGCTCGAGTCGATGGAAGTGCGCTAGTATATCGATGCGTTTGGTATTGAGTCAACGATGATGATGACAATGGCGAGCGTCAAACAATTTGTTCTAAAAGTTCTAATAATAAAGGTTGTAACGTTGTAATAATAACGGCAGGCCATTTTAACAACGAATAGTGGGAACCGATAACGCCATCCTCTCAAGGGGATTTTCTGCTGTGCATTTGTACGTAGGTTTCGTCACAGGGACTCGCCAAAGACATGTCGTGGACCAAATAGAAATAAGTGTGCATTCCTATGGCCGTAGCACGAGCGCTATGTACATAATACACATTTTGGCATCTCTAATTTCTAGTAGTACTCTGGAGTACCTGGTACCATCGAACGATTCTACCGTAGGATGACATACATATGTCATACATATATGAACTGAAGTCCAATCCCATAAAAAAAATGATAATAGCTATCTACGCATAAATACAAGAACAGCCCCTGGTGTGTTGTTCTTGACATAAAGTAATTACTCATGCATGTGTTTTTTAAATATGTACGTTACTTTTGAATGAATTCCAGTACCAGTAGGGCAAAGTATCAGCAGCCGGCTGGCGGTCCAATTGAGCGATCCATCATATGATTGCATCATCGCGAATGCGCGAGCCCCTCCTCCCAATATACAGGCGTACTCCCTCACAGTGGGGTACCTTATACCTGGAGTACTATGCTGAGAAAACAGCGGTACCAGGTAGTAGTAGTACCCTACGCCTGGTACAGGATTTGAAGATTTATCGCAATTGCTTGTGAAAAAATCTTCCGCGTGGAACAACTGTATGATCCTTATCACGTATCTCGTATCACGTACTCAAGTATCACTTATCACAGTATCAAGTATCAACGCGACAAATTATGAATCCAAGATTCGTTCATCGGCGTACGACGTACACATTTGTACCTGGTACTGGTATGTACCTGTATGATACCAGGTACTTGTACTGGTAACCCATCATCCCATCATACAATACACCCAATGATAACCCGCCGTCACGCATCGGCACTTTGCAATTTCAAACGCCCAACTGACAAAGCACTCTCATGGATCACGAATCAAGAGTGATGACAAGCTCTAAGAACAATATGCAAATGCAGTTATGTGAGCCAATGCCACCAATCGTTTGTCATGACGGAATGGATGAACGTCCACAAAAACTTTGAACATGTCGAATGAGAGTAAGCTACAGCTTGCCGAGTACGGCTCAATCGCCGTCGTTGAACTCGGTGAGCCGCCATTTTCAGAAAACAACAATGGAAAAGCCATCGGATGCGCCAAGAAGTACAGCACTGCTTTCGTAGGGTGTGCGATCATGGCCCTCGCTGGATTGGTCTTACTTCTTGCTCCCATCTCTGTGAACGAAGACGGTACCCGTGCCAATCTTGTGTGGGCATATGGTCAGAGACATCATGATCATCACCACCACCACGATGAAGAGCATGACCAGAACGATCCACTCTTTTACCACAACCAAATTGTCGATCACTTTAGTCAAGATGGTGAAGGTCTCGATACCTTTTGGTCGCATCGTTACTACAAAACTACGAAGCACTTCGGTGGCCCTGGTTACCCGATTCTCCTCATCGTTGGAGGCGAAGGCCCACTCGATAATGGAATGCTCTATCCTTTTGTGACTGATGTATTGGCCAAAAAGTTCAAGGCAGCTGTCGTGCAAGCAGAACATCGTTTCTATGGAACCTCAAGTCCCGTTGTCAACGCCACTGTCGCAGAGCTTCTTCAGCTTCTGACTCCACAGCAAGCCATTGCGGATATGCTCCGTCTCGTTAATGTTTACCTTCGAGAGTCGGACTTCCGGGGTTGTTCTCGGGACCGTACTTCTCCCAACTACTGTCCTCTCATCACTGTGGGCGGATCGTATCCTGGCTTCCTCTCTGCCATGTTCCGTTTCCTCCATCCCGACGTTGTGGATGCGGCCTACGCTAGCGCCGCGCCGCTGAATATGTACGCGCAAAGGACTGATCCCAACATTTTTTACGACATTGTCACTTCGGCGGCCGAGAAGGCCTCTCCAGGCTGCCCCGCAGCCGTCAAGACGACACTCACCGACCTTGTCAACATTATTTCACAAGCCTCCTCTTTGCAGGATGCTGCCTCCAAGGTTGGTGTATGTGCGGATAGTATCCCCAGTCACATCGCAACACAAGCAGACCTCGGCGATACTCTCGTCCAATTAGTGAGCTTTACATTTGCCAGTGCCAACAGCGGGAATTACCCACCCGGACCTGATACGGATCTCTTCAAGACCTGCCAGGTCTTTCAAGACACGCAGCTTGACTCTGTCGGACGCTACAACTCCTTCTTGCATAGAAAACAGGTGTTGAGCTATGAAAGTGATTTGAAGTGCGATTTGAACCCTGAGTTGTGCGATCCAGTCGAAGAACTCAAGGCCATTCGTGAGGAGAATGGCGGGCGAGATTGTTACGATTTGGGAGCCTCCTTCCCAGATGCTCCCCCGTCGAACCTCGTCGGCGGCGTGTTGGATTCCTACGACGACGGTACCATGTGGGAATTCCAGACTTGTACCACTGTAATCTTCTTGGCAGGATGTTCTGAAACCAGCATGTTCCCCGCACGTAATTCTACGTACGAAATTCTTACGAAGACTTGCCAAGAAAACTTTGGAGTGACGCCTCGGCCACGGGAGCTTGCCGACATGTGGGGTTTCGACGATTTGGTGAATCGAGGTGCATCTCGCATTCTCTTTACCAATGGAGTTCAAGACATGTGGGCCGGTGGGTCAATTATGACAGACCTGTCGGACACTCTCTTGGCTCTGAATTTTGAAAACGGTGCTCATCATAGCGATCTCAACCATCACGGGCCTGCTGATAATGATACTCCAGATATCAAGGCTGGGTATGTTGAGATTGCTGACATTTTGGGGAATTGGATTGATGAAATCAAGGCTGAGTGTGATAACTGATTTCATCATGCTACGCGGTGGAGAATCCAGGATGCTAGGCAACATATAAGTAGATTGAAATAGAGCCATAGAATTTGAAATCAAGTTGCCAGAAGCATTGGCATCCTAGTTTATGAAAGCAGTGTGCTATGGAGCGAGGCTGAAAAGGTTGGCTGTTAAAGGCAAGACGATGACCAGTGGAGTGGACGGTACCTATAGTTGTGCTTGGAAAAGCCTTCGAGTGCTTAGGGACCCTCTTCTTCCGACTCCAACTACATAGTGTTTTTGATCCTCCTCTTCGCACCTCATAGCTTCAAAACCTGTTTCTTCCGTAGGTGGACTGTTTATGTTCTAGCTATGTGGCCCTCCATGGTTCTAGCTATAGTACTCGTACCTCAGCGATAGTGATACAATGAATTGGAAATTGGAACCCAACAAAAAAAGTGAACAACCTTTTGCACCAGGAATTTGTTCTTCCACCGTACTCGTAGTAGTAGGGTACGGTAGTAGGGTCACCGGATTCACGATTGACAATCTATGTAACGAATCATACATATAAATACATAAATACATGTATACTGTCAATCGAGGGTTTAGAGCGTGTGAATCAAGTTTCGTTTTCATGAATCTTCCATTCGTGGATTGGCATTTGCAAACGGTCCTGACGCCGGTCTACACAAGATGCAAGTACAACAATAGGGCAATTGGTGGAAAACCCGGAGAACGACCAGCACCCCACACCTCATGCCTCACCTCATCATTGATCATCTCTCATCAATTTTCGTGCATTTGCATGTACACATCATCTACATGCAACAATGCAGCTACCACCAATCGTTGGTCATGACGCGATGAGTGAACGCACACAAAAACAGTCGAATATGTCAAACGAGAAGAAGCGCCAGCTTGCTGAGTACGGCTCAATCGCCGTCGTTGAACTTGGAGAGTCGCAACTTTCAGTGGACACCACTGCCAATGGAGTCGGGACCTCAAGGAAATTCAGCCCTGCCTTGGTGGGCTGTTTGATCATGGCCCTTACTGCATTGGTGTTGCTTGTTTCGCCGATCTATGTCGATGAAAACGGCACTCGTGCCAATATTGTGTGGGCATACGGTCAGAGACATCATCACCACGATAAAGACCATGATCAGAACGTTCCACTTTTTTACTACGGCCAAATAGTCGATCACTTCAGTCAAGATGGTGAAGGTCTCGATACCTTTTGGACTCACCGTTACTACAAAACTACGAAGCACTTCGGTGGCCCTGGCTACCCAATTCTCCTCGTCGTTGGAGGCGAAGGCCCTCTCGATAACGGAATGCTCTATCCATTTGTGACTGATGTACTGGCCAAAAAGTTCAAAGCAGCTGTCGTGCAAGCAGAACATCGTTTCTATGGAACCTCAAGTCCCGTTGTCAACGCCACTGTCGCAGAGCTTCTTCAGCTTCTGACTCCACAGCAGGCCATTGCGGATATGCTCCGTCTCGTCAATGTTTACCTGCGAGAGTCAGACTTTCGCGGTTGTTCTCGGGACCGAACTTCTCACAACTACTGTCCTCTCATCACAGTCGGCGGATCGTATCCTGGCTTCCTCTCTGCCATGTTCCGCTTCCTTCATCCTGATATTGTGGATGCGGCCTACGCTAGTGCCGCGCCGCTGAATATGTACGCACAAAGGACTGATCCCAACATTTTTTACGACATTGTTACTTCGGCGGCCGAGAAGGCCTCTCCAGGCTGCCCCGCAGCCGTCAAGACGACGCTCTCGGACATTGTCGAAATTGTCTTGAACGCAACTTCGGTTGAGGATGCCGCCTCCAAGGTTGGCGTATGCGTGGATAGTATCCCCAGTCACATTGCTACTCAGGAAGAACTTAGCGATTCTCTCGTTCAATTGGCGAGCTTTACGCTTGCCAGTGAAAACAGTGCATGTTACCCACCCGGACCTGATACGGATCTCTTCAAGACCTGCCAGGTCTTCCAAGACGCACAGATTGACTCTGCTAGCCGCTTTAAGGCCTTTTTGGATCGTGTGCTCGTTGAGGGAGTGGAGTTTAGTAAGAATTGCGACGTAAATCCCGAATTGTGCGATCCAGTCGAAGAACTTGAGGCCATTCATGAGGAGAATGGTGGGCGAGATTGTTTTGATTTAGGCTCTGAATTTCCTGATGCTCCCCCGTCAAACCTTGTTGGCGGCGTGTTGGATTCGTATGATGATGGTACCATGTGGGAATTCCAGACTTGTACAACTGTGATCTTCTTGGCTGGATTTTCCGAGACAAGTCTGTTCCCCGCACGCAATGCTACGTACGAGGACTTGACTAAGGATTGCCTGGATAGCTTCGGAGTGACGCCTCGGCCACGGGAGCTTGCCGACATGTGGGGTTTCGACGATTTGGTTAACCGAGGTGCATCTCGCATTCTCTTTACCAATGGCGTTCAAGATATGTGGGCTGGCGGATCCATAATGACGAACTTATCTGACTCCCTTTTGGCGCTGAATTTTGAAAACGGTGCACATCATAGTGATCTCAACCATCGCGGGCCTTCTGATAGCGATACTCCTGACATCCAGGCTGGGTATATTGCGATTGCTGACATTTTGGGAAATTGGATTGATGAAATCAAGGCCGAGAGTAGATAATGAAGTCATCAAGCTCGATATTAAAACCTAGAATACCATATATTGTGAGGACGAAGTTTTAGAGCGATAGAACTTCAAACGTGTTGAAAGTTGCAAGGGGCAGCTACATCGTTGTATTGAACGTTTAAAAGATACTCCCTTCCATATAAGCAAATGTATTGGTACTACCGTAGTCATAGTACCGGTACTGTAGTATTTGATATGCCTTGATATGGTTAGGGGTTATCGCATTATCGCCTGTCCGTCTCGCAGTCAGGGGTGCGTCCTTCGCCATGTTTCGCATGCACCTCTTGGATCTGGAATCCCAGTGTCAATTTTCGACGTGTCATCCGTCATCCATCACCATCAGCCATCATCCACCTTTAACATCCAATATCAGATCCCGTAGAGTATCGACTTTGGGTCCTATCGGATCAACGCAAAACCAATCCTTTGTCGTTACCTCGATCACGACGTTCAGCATCTTCATAGCAGAATACAAACAGGTATGGGTGAACAGCTTCAAAAGTACGGCGCTGTCGCTATCTCCATCAACAATGCTGATGGAGATAAGGAAGTTGTGAGTATTAACACAAATCCGCAGGTCGACAATGGTCGTCTCCGAACTGGCTTATTCATTAGTGTCTTGGCATTGGCCATGGTTGCGGTTGTGCTTGTCGTGCAACCTGGTTCCTATGCGAGTCGGACCTATGATGGTAGCTTTGCACCACTGTTGTCTTCTTCGAGATCGAGACATCATGACCCGAACCAAGCCCTCTTTTACAGTGAACAGATTGTTGACCATTTCAGCCTAGACGGCGAAGGTGTCAAATCCTATTGGACCCATCGCTACTACAAGAGCACTAAATACTTTGGAGGTCCTGGTTCACCTATTTTCCTTATTGTTGGAGGCGAAGGCGCTCTCGATCATGGGATGCTCTATCCTTTTGTTACTGAAGTCCTCGCCAAGCGATTCAAAGCGGCTGTCGTGCAACCAGAACATCGATTCTACGGTCCCTACATACCGATTCGGGAACCAACAGTCACTCAGCTCCTGCAGCTCCTGACGCCCCAACAAGCGATTGCCGATATGCTTAGACTCGTCACTGTCTACCTTCGAGAATCAGATTTCCGCGGTTGTTCGCCGCATCGTTCAAGTCCCAAATACTGTCCACTCATCACGATCGGAGCGTCTTATCCTGGTTTCTTGTCGGCCATCTTTCGTCTGGTATATCCCGACGTTGTGGATGCCGCATACGCGAGTTCAGCACCACTCCTCATGTATGCCCAACGCAGTGACCCGAATGCCTATTACGACATTGTCACGGCAGCAGCCGAGAACTCCTCTCCGGGATGTCCCCAAGCGGTCAAAACAACACTGCAGAACGTGGTCGAATCCATCAAGGAGTCCCAATCTCTTGAGGATGCAGCACGAAGTGTTGGCGTATGTGAAGACAGTATTCCAGCTAGCATCAAATCCAAGCACTCGTTGGGACGAACCATCGTCGACCTTGTGAGCTATTCATTCTCTGACTACGATATGGACTGCTATCCTCCAGGTCCAGACACGGGACTCTACAAAGTGTGCCAGATTTTCCAAGATTCCAACCTTAGTACCAAGAATGCCATGAAAGCATTCTTTGAACGACTTGTCCTGCAGCGTGTGGAAGGGGAACACGGGTGCAGTATGGCGACTGTCCACTGCGACCCAGACGAATTGCAGGAGGCTGTCCGAGATGCAATGGATGGTAGAGATTGTTTCAATTTGAAGAAGGAATTCCCAGACGATTCAGACGTTGTTGTGAATCTTACTGCAGTGCCAACCGACGGGAACACCATTTGGAACTTCCAAACATGTACGGATGTTATCTTCCTTGCCGGCTTTTCTGAAACAAGCATGTTCCCGGCCAAGAATTCCACCTACAGAGATCTCGCCGATTGGTGTCAAGAGAGCTTTGGAGTAACACCGCGTCCACGAGAACTCGCAGACCTATGGGGCTTTGATGATTTGGTCAATCGAGGTGCCTCGCGCATATTGTTCACGAATGGTGGTCACGATATGTGGTCCGGAGGATCGATCGTGGAGAGCCTATCTGACTCCCTGATTGCTCTCAACTTTGAGAATGGAGCACACCATAGCGAACTCACACACCAAGGTCCATCGGACAAGGATACGCCCGATATTAAGGAGGGATTCTTGCAGATTGCCGACATTCTCGGAAAGTGGCTTAAAGAAATCAAGGAAGAAAGTCAAGACTGAATGTTCAGTTTTCATCGCAAGGAATGGCTAACTATAGAAATCAATAAAATACAGTTCACTTGGCTGACAGCGTATGCACTTTTTGTTCGTTGTTCGTACTGCACCACTACCAGGCTCCCGCCTTGTGATCATCGGTCGCCAAGTCTGCTCCACCGCAGGCGCCAAATCTTCCTAGAAACGACTGAACTACATCTATGAACCGCAACAACTTCTACTCCTGAGCACGTTGTAATTCCAGAGCACGTTGTAATGATTACCACTGCAGCGTGACGCCTTGTCAAGGCACCACTTTGTTGGTAGTAGCTTTCTTAACTTGGAACTGGCCTCGACCCATGCGTCTCACGCCATATTTCACAGTTTACACCAGCTTAGACTGTTGGATTGCCGTAGTCCATGACAGGGGCCCTTCAACGATCCACTTTAGTATTGCTGATCACGGGCTCCGAGGCCTGGGAACTGGGAAAAGACTAGTAGGAAATGGTCACTGCTACACGTAATGACGAAGCCAGAGAAACTAGACACCAACCAGTGAATGGAAGGCGGAACGCGCGAAGTTCAAGGCCCCCTTTCGAACATAAACGTACGAAGTTGCAGACGAATAGTTTGCAGGTTCCCAGCGTCCATAATCACCAGGGAGGTTCCTATGCTACGCTGAATTCATCCTATATGAAACAGAAGGATCGGTATGAAACGGCTTCATTTACGACCTTAACAAAAGTACGAAGTACGTAAATTTGATTGCGGATCGAAGCAACCATGGAGCCCATGTGGGACGTGGGTTTTCAACCAAAGTTTGCATACTGGCCCATCACGCAAAGGCCGTTCCAGATCGAAGACTGCAACAAAACTCTTGTGTCGGACCGCATCACATACCACACCCACCAGATACGCCTGTTCTTCCCGTTCCAAATCAGCTCCATGCTTGGGGACCACTAACGGTTCGCCGCAAAAGTGTCGACTACCAAAAAATAACAGTCAATCTCATTATTGCGTTCGCCTGGTTCCAATGGCACGGTGCTACCGTCCTCAACACAGTGTCTCGAATATCCGCAGGGTGGTGATGAATCTCCCACAAGATTGCTTACAGTTGCATGCACGTAGCGGGCCCTTTGGAAATAAAGTGAGGGTGTACGACGCAGTGTTCAGCACACACGTTGGATGATCCTGGCGCAATCGACATGTCAATAGTTTTGCCAGTCTTGACATCAATCTCGATGCGCCAAAGGCACGTTTCTGGAATTCGATTGAATTCTGGAGCAAAACCACCCCAGGCTCCCAGAAAATCCTTGGAATCGCTTGGCGGCCAACCTGAGAAGAAAGCCACCAGATTGCCACTTCTATCGTCTTCGTAGCCATGTGAGAAGTGAATGCTGAAGCATGGAGGAATGTCTATTTCAATTGGCTCAACGACCTTGTCATTCGTCGGTCGTGAGAACAAAAATCCCCTGACATTTGCACGTCCATCCATCTTGAGCGCAGCTGCGGGTCCTTTGAGCCCCGACAAAAAGTCCAATGCATTCATTGAAAGCGAATTGACTTTAAGAAAGATGTAATTTTCAGTCACCACCATGTCATGAGGTGCCAATGCCACGTTGGGGAGTATCACTGTCCGCGAGGCCACCTGGGCGAAGTTCTCCGGAGACCATTCCGTGACCGTAACTTTGAGACCGTTCCCGACATCGGACCAATGCCATCCCACCAAATGTCCGGTTCGCGGACATACTTGAGGATGTGCGGTATGAGCTGCTCCTCCAACAAAGTCCGGAAGAAACGCCGGTGGAATGTTGGGCACTTCACAGCAATCTTTCCTTTGGGAAGCACCCCACCCATGTCATCTTCGTACATGGTTTCCAAATTATCTGGGTTCAAGCGATAAGGTAGCCCGGCTTCAAAGAGAGCAAGCAATTTGCCGCCAAAGGCCACCACTTGAGTATTGGCAGGGTTTTTAATGTCCACATTGAGGGCTCTCTCCTTAACTTTGGTCCAGATCGACGGTTCTGTCGGATCCTCATTGATTCCCCGTCCTGGAGCATCGCCCATGGGCCCCGTGCCAAATGTCCCTCGCGAAACGAATCGATTCTCCCGCAATTCTTGTTGAAATGCCGTGGTGTGGACGAATTTCGACTGGAATGTAACAGCGCTTCCGCTGCCTTCCTCAAAGACCAATTGCAAGACCAGCCCATCTCCATCCAATGCGTGTGCCACACGTTGTCCATTCACTCCCATTTTTCCAGGACCATTCCGATACAAGGTCCCGACGAGATCCACAGGACGCGTCCCTTCGATCTCATCGATGATGTAGTTGGCATACCCTGTGATCGGATCGACAATGGTGGAACTTTCATCAGTGTCTTGGCCATACGTGAACCAAGCTCTTCTCCAATCGTCGGTTAGAAAGATCCCATATCCGATTTCATCTTGAGTTTCGACTGGATGACGGTTACTCTCCCATGCTTCCTGCAGTTTTGAGGGAATCGGTCGAGGTTGGGGGAACCGCAGCGTGGGTGCTGCTTGAATTGTGGGTATCGGTGACGCAGTACTACTTCGGGAACTGCTGACTTGAATGCCGGAACTCAGAGCTGCCACATGATGCCGGGGTCCGATCCATATGAATGACGTTGCAATGCTCAAAAGCAGTGCAAACTTCTTGTTGTGGAATGGCAGCATAACCCCTTGTTGTCTTGCTAGACGAGTAAGAACGTAGAACTGGGCAGATTCAATGCGAACGTTCAAGTTATGGAGATCCAAGGCAGATGGTCAGATCGATCCTCGATGAGAATCCCGTGAGCAAATTTGAGAGAAGGAGGATGTGGTGATCGGGGAGCTCTCAAATGAGTCATAAGGTATGACGTCATAATACATCATACGGACGAGCACGGAGCTGTACGGGAACATTCCGTCGCAAGAAGGCGGAAACCGTCGGCCGCTGTAAAAGTTCCGTCCGAGCATCCTACATATGATATGTATAGCCCCGTGGTCCACGGAAGACGCCAGTACACCGGTACAGCAGTTCCACAGTACTCGGCGAATGTACATAAGTAAGACATAGGAGGAGTAGGAGTGTAGGCTTGTATGCATACAGTTGTACTTGTACTGCCACAAGCATTAGAACTGGAGTACCTGGTATGGTACCAGCTGTGTACATTGTTCACATTGTTCATACTTTTTCATTGTGTACTCCCAGTAGACCTCATCATTCACTGAAGTCGAGAAGAAGTTCCATCGCGACGACTCTTCTTCTGCTTCACACCTTCAGGCTTATCATGTGCTGAATGTTGGTTATTTTTGCAGCATCGTCAATCTCGACAAGCACAATAACATACTACGTGATGCATTACATGGGCAACGAGTCAAACACGACCATGAGACAAGCTAGTTGACAGGAAAGGAGAATGGGCAACAAAAGGATCGTATCGATCTCAATGTAAGGCCATAAGAATAGGAAGGCCGACGCCAAACAGGAGGGTCGATTCAGTTTCAAAGCCAACACAGGCAGAATTATTCTTGGCTGCCGTAAAGCTGTTGTATCATCATCGTCAACATCATCATTCTGATCATGTTGTTGCACGAGATGAAACACAACCGGTGATCCAGAGATAAACCACGACCGAGCCCGTCGCATCATCGGGATGAGGAATTGCATCCCGTGGATGATGTTTTGGGCCGGGTATTTTGTGTTCAGGAATTGCTGATGCCGAGTCCTATGCAGTCGAGTACGGGCGTATCCACTCATTTTATCGAATAACTGAACTTGGTGCGCGAGGGTGACAAATATGGCATTGCGCGCACCTTCTCCACCATCAAAATCATCTACTGTCGACGCTAATTTTTCCTCCTTTCCGACGAAACGCACTCATCAAGTGATGGCTTTCTTTCTTGGGATGATTCCTTTCACGATCTACCTGTTGCTAAATGTCCCTCGAATCGCAACATGCGACGACCAATCGTCACGACCTACTGGACGCCGATTCTTCCCTCCACGAAGCGGAGGCGATGTCATCGACGCCAGAGATGAATCGTGTCATGCCGGTCGTCTTTGCGTAGGTCCAGGGACGCTGTACCCACTCGGTCGTCAGGTGGGGGCCCTCTTCTCGTCCCTCTTCACGGTTCCTGACTTGCCTCAAGAACACGATCCTGTTGACAAGTTTACATACTATGATTACTTCAACATATTTTGGCCCACCGCAGGTCTCCAGGCTGCGTCTGCTACAAATTCCGAAAGACCGGCAGCATCGGTGGATACAGGGGTTACATGAATCAATTTGTTCCGCAATTAATGCTCGGCAATGCACTCGCCAATTCTTCCAACTACCCAAATTACGATCCGCAATGGATTGAATTGGAAACATGGCACATTGGTGCTCAATACTTCATGGCGCTGTGCCCTCCTGACACTGCGTCGTCCTCAACCACAATGTCAACTCCTCCAAATACGACTACTGCCAGCAACACATCCTGTGCCAATTCTTGGATTCCCAAGGCGGCGACTGGAGACTTGATTGCTGTGGAGCCTGGTGAAGTCATTGAAACCACATTCCTACTGGTGGAACGTAAAGGTCACCTTTTGGAATGGCAGTTAAGTATTGGCGTCCTCGGACAACCGCATCGAACATCAGTTCTGGTAGTCGATCGACCATTCCTTGGTCTGGTGCCGTCCACGACATTGTGGGATGAAATTGCATATGAACATGTGTACGTCGGAAGCTGTTTGGAGAATTATGGAATGACCAAATCCAAGAATTATCCACCCGCGTGGCAGATTCGAATGGAAATCTGGTCTCCGGGCCGTCTTGTGGAATGGAAGGATTGGAGCGTGTCACACAATCCAACTTGCGATTGGCAACCCAAGTCGACCGTGATGAGCAACCACACACTGTTGATGCAACGTGCCATTTGGAAGGCCAATCTGGAACAAGTTGCTCTTGCTCCAACCGTACAAGAGACAGATTACAAGTAGTGTTCGACGAAGGTCCCAGTATTGTTCGTGCTGTCTGGGAATCATACAGTATCGGGCGACACGGATAGATGGACAGAGTCATCAACCGCAAAAGGATCGGCGATCGGCACTCCAGTCAGTCTTGAATGCCGTTGCTATTACATTACTCTTGATAGCAAAGGTTGTCCTTGAAACGGTATTCTTCTGTCCTCGAATCGTTGGTCCACGCCATCGTAAGGTGAACCTTGTTTTATACTCAGTATATTGATAATTTGGGGACGACAAGTCGAGTCGTAGCTTGATTATGCAACACCATGCTCGCGACCGTTGATACGACGTCCAAATCCACCCAGCCTACTACCCCGAGTACCTGGAAGAGAGCAATTCGACATACAGAATTCTACCTTCCACCGTTGAAGTTGTATCAGATAACAATACACTCGTCCGCTCCATCCACTGCGTTCGCTTGATCCAACCATACTTGCGAAAGAGAAAATGTCAAAAATCACGTCTCCTACTTAAACAAACTGAACGCGGTGCCCATCAATGGAGGCGCGTATGTACCCATTCTCACGATCCATGGGTTTGTCCGCGTACGGAGGCATTCAGGCACGCAAGGGCGCATACTACAAAAGGCCCAACGATAGCATCCCAACACCTGCGCCAATCATTGCAGCGTAACCCACTGGGATTATCAAGGCTCGACTTCGCCACGTACCCACTCCAACGACGATTGCAAGTAGGGCAGTGCCGCTGCGGCGCGAAAGCGACTGCCGGGAAGAAAGTTGCAACCAAGTCTGATGAAAACGCGAAGAGCATTGTCATGGAAAGCGTTAACAAAAGCGATAATACTCAGGGAGGAGATTAAATCTTGTGTTGTAAGTTGCAATTGCCTTGAGCATATCCCGTCGACAAGTAGCCTCTTCCTCCGTTCGTGGCTTAAGCTCCTTTAGTTTTGGGACGGCGACAACGTCCAAGAGCTGACGTAATTCACTAATCGTGAGCTTGATATTTTCCAGCTCTTGAACTTTCCGTTGTAGCCACGCTGGCCACATGAGCAGTTCCTTTCGAAAGTCCTTTCGAACAGAGTCAATCAACAGATCCTCATGCTTTTGACACAATGACAGAGGGCTGTCGGTACATGGCACCTCATTGCACCCACAGACATCACATGATGCGGAACCGTTAGAATCTGAACACGGTCGAGCGGATTCAGTTTTTGTCTGCAACGCTTTTGCGGCAAACGCGGCCGAGGCGACAAGGTTTGATTTGTTGTTGGTGGCCAACCCGTTCAATTCTTGTTCAATCTCGTCATCTGAAAAGGTACCATCACTGTCATCAAGGTCAATTGAATCAAATTCTTCTTCTATCTGTCCCTTTGTGACTCTCCAATTTGGGTTGAGCGTGCACTCCGTCAGATCAAATTCCTCCTCGTCGATTACTCCCGTTGGACTTTGAGAGCTCATGTCATCAAGGACCGAATCCAACAGTTCAATTACTAGCTGCACTCCCGGATATATTTCAGGTGATCCTGCATCGGAAAGCATCGATAGCGATATCATATCGTGGGGCGTGGATTGTGGAAGTCAGTGTGTCTCGAAGGGGCAGTTTTGTTTCAAGATTAGTGTGGAGATTTATGAGCATTATCAACGATGGAATCGACCGTTCCAAATTTTTAAACAGCCACGACTCGATTTCTACATGGATCCGAACTGAATTGCCCCATCTGGGACTGAAACTCCAACCCCCTATGATACTTGTAACTTGTAACTTGTGACATGCTTGCTCGATATTGGCAACATGCAGTTGTGATTCAAATTAATACGTGTACTCCCGGGAGGTATCAAATCATGGCATTAGCTTGGCAGCCGTCGTGACGGGGCTGCTGCCGTGGGTGTTACTGCAGCGACAGAGGGCTTAGTAGGCTCAGCGGTCTGGGAACAGCTTTCGCGAAGGCGTGGGAGCTGGCCAAGCCTTGCGCATGGCAAACGCTGAAAGAAGGAAGGGGCAAAGGGAGGGAGGCAGGATGAAAATGGTTCATTGAAATGGCTGACACCTGATCTATGGAAGCATAGGGTTTACGCTACGAAAGAAACCACTTATTGAAAACAGGGATGGGACCGCAACAACCACCAATGGATCACGCGCTGCAGCCCGGGGGCGATACTATGTTATACTATTCTCTAAAGAAGGCCTTGAGCTTCCATATCCTCCTTGCATATTTGTTCTAGCCGAGGTACAATCAAGACTTCCTCTTCCGGAGTCAATAGTTCGAAGACGGTCTCCCTCCCCTCACTTTTGAGACGGCCGACGACCGTCAAGGGTTTGATTGGCTTAACGAGAGAATAAAAGGAAGGAGGGCTAGTGTTCTTGTCCTTTTCATCGTTGTTGTTGACTTGAAATCCCACCAGTTTGACTCCCACTCCTTGGTGCTGAATGTCGGCTGACAAATTTCGAAAAGCTTCCTCCATCTCGGCAGGATTGAAGGGAGTATCACTATCATCCTCGTTGCTCGTTTCAAACAAGGCCATAATACTCGGATCCATGTCTGCCGCTTCTGCCATGGTCGCTTCAAATACTTCATCCCCCATTTGTTCCTTGAAGAAGTCGAATAGTTTGTCCAAATCCCGATCCGGCTCTTCCATAATCTTGTCAGGGTGATATCTGTCGAAACCAGATTCGGGAAGTGCATCGACGTATTTGTCTAAATCTCCAGAAATAGTCAATATTCTTGGTGTTCGCTGCAGCGCCAAATCTGATCCCAAATACTTTTGCAGCGCCCCTGCCATGATTTCGAAAACTTCGACATTGTCGTCCACATCTGGATCCAAATACTCTGCAACAGTCTCTTGACCATTCTCGTCGCCGCGTTCAATAACCATCAATACACCATGCTGCGATGGAATTCCTACCGCGTACAATTGTTCATCTTCCAATTTCGCCGACACGGCCAATCGACAATTGATTGTTTGTTCGGTTTGAGGATCGACAAAGGGAAAGGTAACGTTGTTATCAACCAATGTTAAATCCAACAACGAATTTGTTTGAAAGACAGGAATCTCGGCCGCGTTGTCGTTATTACTGTTGGCGTTGGTGTCTTGTCGAGAGTCAGGACTTGTCGTCGTCGCCACCGCAACGCGTTCGTAATCAGCGTCCAATACATCCCCATCCTCCACAAGGTTGCCGACACCCACAGCAAACTGTACTCGTGGGATTCGAGGCAACCAACCAATATTGGTGTTGGAAATGAAACATGACACTTGTGGAACCAGTAATGAAAGTAGTGCTGCGAGGAGGAGCTGGGATGTCGCGGTCATGGTGACTGACAAGTTTATGATTTCGTGCAACTGTCGTGGATCTTTTTCGAGAGAATGATCCCTTTTTTTTCCAAACGGGATGAATGGTGATGGCTCGAATTCCGAGTCATGAGTGCCAATCCTGAATCATGATTTTTTTATTAAGTGACCAGACTGGATATGTGCGGCCCAAGGCCGCATTGATTCTGTGCGGATGTTTTAGTCTTTAGCTTTTTATTGTTGTACCGGCCGCGTTGATTCTGTATGGATGTTTAGTCCTTAGTTTACTGGTACTAGTAGTGTGGTTGTTTTAGTAGTATCAGTACATACTGTATGCATACGTTGTTTTAGTAGTATCAGAACATACACTGTATGCCTACGGCATTGAGTACCAACACTTTCTCTTCAGTACAGACTGTATGCCTACGTTGTTTTAGTAGTATCAGAACATACGCTGTATGCCTACGGCATTGAGTACCAACACTTTCTCTTCCGGCAATAGAGACGTTAAAGGACCGGCATCCCTTATCACAAAAGTCTGGCCGGGCGTTCCCTATCTTGGCTACGGCAGTATTTCGTCCGGACCGGACACAAGAAAATCTTATTATATACCAGTCTGGCGGGCGGCCGTTGGCCGCGGTTGTTGCACGACGGTAGAGGAGGTCTGGTACGATCTCTACCTGGTACGGAGTACAACGTTTGTACCATGACATATGCCATAAGCATATATCTGTTATGGAGGTAGCGATTTGAATGCAACGAAACTACGTCACGGGAAATGTCACAGAATTTTGCTCAGTGAAATTTTGATTAAAATTAGTCGCAAATCCCCTCATTTTTGGAGTCTCACAATCAACCTTACGTTATTAATATATGCTGGATATTCCCTGGTAAGATGGCTGAACCGTTTGTACGTAATGGAGATACTAAAGCTGCTTATGCTTTGATTTGACACAGTGCTTGAGCTGCAAATGTGCACCATGTACTTTTCTACCACATGCAAGATTGCTGAACTGTTTGTACGTAGTGGAGGTGCTAAAGCTGCTTATGTTTTGAATTGACTTGCTGTTTCACGTACCACCACAGCTGCTACCTGGTACCGGTAGTCAGGGCTCAGTGATAAGTTACTACCACAGTGGTAAACTGTGGTGAGGAACTACTGCAACTGCGGCCTAATACCACCCTGAAAGTTAACTAACTAACTACAGTACAATACTACCTCATTCCTACTGTATATTTCACTAACTACTGCGCATACTGGTAGTAGTAATAGTACTTGTACCATTTTATACATAATGCCAAGCTCAGGAACTGTTACTGATTACTGATTATGGTGACTATGATGCTAGGCGTGTACTGTAGTAGAATCTTCCGGTAGTCGGTTCCGATTGACAGTGTGCCATGGCCTTGTGCACTGATCCCTAACATCCCCCAGTCGCGGTAACCTCCGTACTGTCCACGGAACTGTTTCTAATTACTGTGCTTTGAGGCCTACTATCACCGCAGTACTGTGTGCATTATATATACTGCTGCTATCACTGCACTGTGCACTGTGCACTGTGCACTGATCCCCAACATACAGTGCTTGAGCCGCAAATGTGCACCATGTACTTTTCTACCACATGCAAGATTGCTGAACTGTTTGTACGTAGTGGAGGTGCTAAAGCTGCTTATGTTTTGAATTGACTTGCTGTTTCACGTACCACCACAGCTGCTACCTGGTACCGGTAGTCAGGGCTCGGTGATAAGTTACTACCACAGTGGTAAACTGTGGTGAGGAACTACTCGTACTGCAACTGCCGCCTAATACCACCCTGAAAGTTAACTAACTAACTACAGTACCTCATTCCTACTGTATATTTCACCAACTACTGCGCATACTGGTAGTAGTAATAGTACTTGTACCATTTTATACATAACTGCTAAGCGCAGGAACTGTTACTGATTACTGATTATGGTGACTATGAGGCGTTAGGCGTGTACTGTAGTAGAATCTTCCGGTAGTCGGTTCCGATTGACGGTGTGCCATGGCCTTGTGCACTGATCCCCAACATCCCCAGTCGCGGTAACCTCCGTACTGTCCACGGAACTGTTTCAAATTACTGTGCTTTGAGGCCTACTATCACCGCAGTACTGTGTGCATTATATATACTACTATCACTGTGCACTGTGCACTGTGCACTGATCCCCAACATCCCCAGTCTCGGTGGTCCGTACTGTCCACGGAACTGTTTCTAATTACTGTGCTTTGAGGCCTACTATCACGGCAGTACTGTGTGCATTTTTTACACTGTAACTAATGACACCGACTCTGGACATTGGACATGTAGTTTTCTACTGCAAAATTTGTACCATGGAATCTGGAATTCAAAATACATTTTCCAGTATTTCTAGACAGATCGAACAAACTGGATATGGCATTAACGGAGTACTTGTACATAAAATTGTTGTCCGTTCTACACAACGATTCGTACCACGTTATACAATATACATTTCTGGACACAGTGTAAAAAAGTTTTCATGTAGATTTCTACTGAAAAATTTGTACCATGTACTTTTCTACCGCAAATGCTACGTCAGTACGTGGATTAAAAAATAAATATATACGATTACTTTTGAAAATACAGTACGACAATATCTGAGTTATCTTAGGTATATATAATAATAACAAGCAAGGCATTCAAATTGACGTCGATCGGTACAACAGGAGTTTTTTGAAGTTCGTAGGGAAAGTCCCTACAAATATTGCGACTAAATTTGTAGCATAAAGTAGTTTGTATGGACGGTGTCGTAGGATTGAAAAAATTGATTCGTGAGCAAATTATTTTCTCGAAAATGACTTTGACCATGTGGACTTTGCTGCACCCGCTAGAAATGAAAACCTTACCTGTTGGACCACAGCTTCGGAGGTTGCTTGGATTGTTTGTCTACCAACATTTACTTCTGCGGTCTCAAAAGCACTGGAAGCATTCTTTCCTTTGTTTGACATGTGACAGTATTTTGGACTTTTACTACGAACTTAAAATCACTGCAAGCGAAGATATTCCAATTTTTTTATCTGGTTCCAACTTTTGAGCAACACCATCAGGGCTTCCCAGTACATGGCCTTGTTAGTACAATGTCGTACTAACACGTACTAACTTTGTTAGTATAACGTACTAAGTACGCCAACTTTCCAGGAGTTTACTAATATGGTACGTTGTTAGTACATCACAGTACACCAGTACACAGTGCAGATTCTACGTGTTTTTCTACGCAATGCACCAGTATGTATTGCACATAGCATGATGATCTGCACTCAAAAACAACACTTGAGACAGACCATGGAATCAAGCAATTCAAGTCTCAGCTTGACATGGTTCTGGCTTCTGAAGGGCTATGACTAGTTGAGGAGATGTCATCCACTTCTGCTGCACCTGTTGCTATACTGACAGTGACATGGCCACTGATTGAACATGTCTGCATAACATTTCCAATTGCAACAAACACAACCATATGATGAGCTCTGAGAAACAAGCAAATATCACCTGATAATGCTGTACTAGTTGAGCATGAAGTCCCTTATGAAGTCAAAAAATTTCCACCTGCGGCGGGCTCAAGTGCATCATTGTCATGTTTGGTTACACGACCAAGTACTGGAGTACTCAGTACTAGCTCGTTTCGGACTATAGGTTGTTAGTATGTACTTAGTATATACTAAGTATATACTTAGTACGTGCTATTTGGAGTTCGTTAGTATTAGTATTAGGCCGCATCTTAACCAGGCACACAACGCAGACACACAGAGAATTTTTCCATGTGTATTGCAAATTTGCCCACTGATACACATGTAAAAACAAAGTCATTTCCGGGTCTAAGCTTGTGTAGTTACACATCTTTGTTCACACATCACACGAAAACCCCCTTTTTGTGTGTTGTGTGAACAAAGTTGTATAACACACAAGTCCCCTTTTCTACATTAGGGGTACTATTTCGAGATATTTCTGACATCAAAACTATACAGTACACAGTACATGCTCTGGAGTGCTACAGTATCAATCTGACAATAAAAATAAGTACAGTAAGTAAATGCATCGTCCGCGTCGTGATGACGCTATCGTCATCATCATCGCCATCGTCATCGCCATTGATGATCGACGAATGCAAAGCAGCAGTCGCTGCTCATCTACATTGAGGATACCGATAGTGAGTATGCATTTTTGATGCATGCTCAGTGTGATGGCCGAAGACGACGATGGTGAAGACACGATGAAGGTGGCAACGCCATCACGCACAGAACGACGATGAGCATGTAGTATTCGGAGTTCGGAGTACTATTTACTATGTACCACTACTCGCGTTCTCCAGTACTCAAGTGCAGTACTCGGAGTACATTATGTCGCACGACGGTACCTGGTAGAGGAGGTCTGGTAAGATCTATACCTAGAGTACGGAGTACGACAGGTACGTACTACGTACTATTGATTCTGGACATGTAGTTTCCTACTGCAAATTTGTACCACTTTATTAGCATTGGAATCTGGAATTCAAAATACATTTTCCAGTATTTCTAGACAGATCGAACAAACTGGATATGGCATTAACGGAGTACTTGTACATAAAATTGTTGTCCGTTCTACACAACGATTCGTACCACGTTATACAATATACATTTCTGGACACAGTGTAAAAAAGTTTTCATGTAGATTTCTACTGAAAAATTTGTACCATGTACTTTTCTACCGCAAATGCTACGTCAGTACGTGGATTAAAAAATAAATATATACGATTACTTTTGAAAATACAGTAAGACAATATCTGAGTTATTTTATTATTATATAATTAATAATTAATACACCACTTGTACCGGTAAAGTCTACTGTTAGCTCAATCCTTGAGCTATGGGAGAATGTCTGGCCGGCCGTCCGGTTCACTTGCTCCCACTGTTCTCACAGCTCCATCACAACATGGCATAAAGTGAGTTGATCTACTTGTAGTCAATAATGACTGTTTATCGTTATGATTATGGTCATTTTCAACATTAAAAAGTGATATCTACGTATTTATTTTTTATATTAAGATTTTAACCTATTAAATGTAATGTTTCTTTTGAGTTGGTGATAGAATCGATGACTTATAAAACTATTACAAGTTTATTTTTTTAGGAGTAAACAAAATCGGTGGATCCAATAAGTTTATTTCTGTGGGAGTCAACCCACGGTGGATTCCATAAATTCATTTCTACTGGAGTCAACAAAAACATAAATTTGTTTCTGCAGTAGCAACCGTTTTTCCAAGAGGTTGAGTTGGTGTTTTCATATCACCATAAAAAGTCATTTCTAACTTAAAAGGATAAGAAGGTCCGGTGAATGGCTGATATTTAATAATTTACTATTCCAGCTCTGTCCGGTTTGAAATTGTAACAAAAATTACCAGAGGTTGTGCTCGTAGGACTTCTGTACATCTCTACAGGAATTCAAAATGCGGATGCTCGAACTGGATTCAAATCACAAAAATGTATGTGTAACACACAACAGCAACAACGACAAGACTGATCAAGAAAACAACAACACCTCAATCCTCTAATGGCAAAAGCACCAACATTCGAGAATTGTGGTGTTCGGAGAATGAGGACACTGCAACTGTCATCACAATGCAGATGCAGGCAACAAGGATTGACTTGCTTCTGGCACCATAAGGGTTGAGCCAGAAAGAATGTTGCTGTCATTGGTGGTGTATTGTGGACTTCGGATGAGGAGAAGAGGTGGAGCAACAATCTGGTTTCAAACTTGATTCGATCAGAGTTGTGTGTGAACTCAGAGTTTAATGCTAGTTTTGAATGGAAATTGTCAAAGTATTCAATTTTCATGTCAGCCACTCAATCTACATGGCAATATAAATCAACAAAAATATGATGTACGTGATACATTTAAAATTAGTGTGAACGTACTCAGAGTTTTAAGCTTGTTATGAATTTCACATTGTCATAGTAATCAATTTAAACATTGTAGACACAATACACATGGTGATCTAACTCAACAAAACAAGTGATGTATGTAATTATTTTAAAACGTCATAATAAAATAAACGATGAATAATCAACATAAATGTTGATTATAGTTTTATTTGGTGAATAGTCCCCGTTCACTATCAATATATTTTGAACTCAATTTATTTTTTTCAAGTCACCAAAAACCACCTTGTGATGTCACCATCTCACCCATCAAAACATTTTTCAGTGACAGAAATCTTAAAAAGAACACGCCACTGTTGAATTCTCTCTCTTGTCCATACATTGACACATTCCCACATCTGATCTTGAACATATGGAAACAGAGCTCATCGTACACTGCCACTGAACCATGGTTTACAATATTTCAAGAAAAGCACGTGCATCGCGGTCAAGGAATCCGTTAGTACCTGCACGATCACTGTACCTATGCATCGCCATCGCGCTGTCAATAGCATCCACACCGTCCCACGGTTTCTCGATGGTACCAGTAAGCTGGAATGCTGCGATTACTAAGAAGTCGATGACAGTGGTAAATTTTCAGCAACAACCGCACCGAATGTGTCGTTCCAGCTCTCGTGCAACATTCCTTCCGACCATTAAGGACGTCCCCACTCTTCTTTGGTCAACGACAACAAAAGGCTTAATGAACGACTGCGACGACGACATTGACTACTCCAACGACGATGCGTTTGACAAAGCTATTGACATGATTCTCGATGACATGTACCGTTCCACGGACCGCGGGATGCAGGCCAAGGCTCGACAATTTGAAGCCGAATTGCAGGAAACTCACGCCCAAACGTTTTGGATGACACGCATTGTCAATGCCTGGGCACGGTCACAAGATTCCCGAGCCGTCCAACATGCCGAACGAGTCGTGGCCATCATGACCAACCTATACAACGCCGGATACGATTGTTGCAAACCAAATACAGTCACCTACAACTCCTTGCTCAACTGTCTCGCTCACAGTAAGAACCCAAATGCACCGGAACGAGCAGAAGAATTACTAAATCACATGTGGGATCTTGTGCAAACCAGACAGAATTCTTTCGTCCGACCCTCCACGATATCCTACTCTTCCGTTCTCCAGGCATGGTCCAGATCGATAGACTACCAGAACAAGGGTCCCCGAGCCGACCTAATTCTTAAAGATCAGTGGCGACGATTTCATCAAGGAAATGACAAATGCCGACCGGATGGTCGCACCTACAATCACGTCGTTGCCGCGTGGGCACATTCCAAACAAACCAATGCGTACGAATCTGCCGATGCGCTTGTCCAAGAAATGTGGAATTATTACCAACAAGATATTTCAAACGACAAGATTCGTCCGGAAAACGTGATCAAACCCAACAAGGTGACCATGACACTCCTATTAACTTCCCTCATTCACGCCACTCGTCACGATCCACGAGCGGCGCGTCGTGCTGATGACATTGTCAATCGCATGTGGACCTTATCCAAAACAGAACAAGACCATAAGGATGATATGAAACCAAACGCAATCATTTATACAACACTCTTGCAAGTTTGGGCCGAAAGTCGTGATCGTTCTGCCACTCGTCGTGTTTTGGAACTGTGGGAGGAAATGAAACAACACGACACGACGACACTTGGCGGTTCGAATGCTGCAGATATGAAGCCGTCATTGGCCGCATACTCGGCAGTTTTGGAAAAACTGTCTCATTCCAATGATCACATACTTGACCGGCATCATGATGCTGAGGACGAGCATCATCAGCATCACGAGGCTACCACCATGACAGCTGCGGACCTGGCGGAATCCATGCTCCAAGAAATGTGGACACGTACGACGGACCATGGTGAATCTCATGTCCATCCCAATACTCAAATCTATCAATTTGTCATCCAAGCATGTGCACGGCGGCGGCATCCAGATGCTGCCATTGAATCATCCGAACGAGTCTTGAACGACCTGATTGCTCGGTATCGAGCTGGCGATCAGCGATGCATGCCCAACAGTGCAGTCTTTGTTTCTGTCTTGCAGGCGTTCTCCACTCGACAAACGACAAACAAGATCAACAACCATACTACTGCTGCTACCGACATCATTGCATCGCTGGATCCGGATCGTATCATCTCACTGCTCAAGCAGATGTACCAGCTTCAGAAGGAAGGAGCACGGCGTGTGGCTCCGGATCGGAAAGTCATGATGATGGTCATGGAATTATTGACCAAAACACAAGAACGCCACTGTTTGATCAAGGCACAGGAGGTTCTTGATATAATGTGGGACAATGCCGTCGGTACTGGACGACCGGACAGCGTCACCTACCTTACCATTATGAGTGCGTGGACCAAAAGTCGCGAACCAGATGCTGTAGATCGCGCCGAGGCGCTCTATCATGATTTATGGAGACGATACGAATTGACGCGGGGCAAGCATGCAAATACAGCGACCAATACCAAAAAGGTCAAGCCCGATACCGTGGTTTGCAATGCCATGATGACTGCCTATGCCAAGGGTCGACGCGATGATGCCGTGGAAAAGGCACAGTCGATCTTGGATGACATGCTTCGTCGTCATGCCGAGGGAGATTCCACCATTTGTCCAGATACAGTGTCGTACAATTCACTCCTCAATGCACTTGCCAAAAGCAAACAACCTGGTTCGGCGGAAAAAGCGGAGGAGATTTTGCGTGAAATATGGAGAATCAGTGATAATGATGAGCATGGCACCGCTGCTGCGCCTGCTGGTAATGGTAGTACATTGGGACGATCAAGAGGAGGAGTGAATGCGACGAAACAACGGCCCAACATTGTGACCGTATCCACTGTGATTGACGCCTGGTCTCATGCCAAGACCATAGAATCACCATTTCGTGCTCAGGCCTTGTTGGACGAAGCCTATGAACGCTACAAGGCTGGTGATGAAAGTGTCAAACCCAACTCATTCACATACACCCCCGTCATATTGGCCTGGAGCAGTTGTAGAGACCCCCAAGGGCCGTTCAAGGCGGAAGCCATGCTGGAACGCATGCAGGAGGAAGGTTTCCATCCTAACAAGATT
This sequence comes from Fragilaria crotonensis, assembly GCA_022925895.1. Classification (NCBI taxonomy): domain Eukaryota; phylum Bacillariophyta; class Fragilariophyceae; order Fragilariales; family Fragilariaceae; genus Fragilaria; species Fragilaria crotonensis. The sequence goes on along the minus strand of JAKSYS010000066.1, from coordinate 29,750 downwards.
CTGTACGCTCAGGTGATTGGCAGCTACAGTACGCTGGAAACAAGACAAGGGGCGGAACGCGCGGAGGCATTGCTCCGCGACCAATGGAACAAGTTTGATAATGGCAGCAATAAGGCGCTCAACCCGGATACGAATCTTTGCAATACAGTGATATTGGCATGGGCCAACAGTCAAGCGGCGGAGGATGAGGCACCCAAACGAGCCTTGGGCATTTTCGACGAAATGGTGAAGCGATCTGCTCGAGGAGATCGCTCCGTGACACCCACTCGCACCACGTACAATGCGGTCTTGTCCTGTTGGAGCAAGAGCGGCGGCGGTCCTCCGAGTGGCAGTATAAGTGCTGCGCAAGAAGCACAGAATTGGATGGATGATTTGTGGAGTCGTGCTCATCATCATGATCATCGTAATCACGATGGCGCTGAAAAATCTACGTTTGCCCTTCCAAGTCCCGATCGCATCAATTACACCAACCTCATGTATGCGTGGGCGAGAAGCACAGCGGTCACCGCACCGGATGTTGCTGTGGAAAAGGCAACATCCATTTTGAATTTCTTGTGGGAACGGCATCAAGAGGACGAACGCAAGGATGCCCTTCATGGGCCAAGCATTATGAAACCAGATGCTGCTGTGTATGCCGCGGTGATGCAAGCGTACATTAACCATCAACGGCAAGATACGTACGACATGGCCAAAGCGATGGTGCAAGAAATGAAAGATCGGGGAATTGCATCCAGTACTCGTCTCCTTGGCACTTATATCAAGGCCCTGGGGACAAAGGCAGGTACGAACGAGGAGATTGAAAATGTGCTACAGGACATGGAGCTGTGTTCGAGTGATGGTCAAGGGCTGAAAAAAAGTGTGCAAGCCTGATACATTTTTTTTACAACACGGCACTATCCAATTTTGCGAGACCTTCGGAAGTCGATGGACTTTCACGAGCTCATGGTTTGTTAGATGAAATGTGGAAGAGATTTGAAGAAACAAATGACAAGACTTGCAAGCCGGACATGACTTCGTATACGTTGTTGATGAACGCCCATCGTCTATGTGGATCCGGCAAGCAAGAGATCGAGAGACTTGCCGAAGTCCATAGTCGGTATGAGCAAGGCGATTCGAGTTTTGCGCCCAACCATGCCTTGAAGAGAATACAGCAATCTCTGCTAGAAGGAGTCGAAAACGATGTCGACACGGTAATGCAATTGTCGAAATGAGGGTATCACTGGCGAGGGACTAACTCAATAGAGGTGGCTTGACTCTCTGTTGAAAATTGTTGAAAATTCTAAAAGTTAAATTTCTCAGAAGAAGTCATTGTCCATCTGCCAGCCATCCATAGTCCAAAGCAAGACCATTCAAAACGTCAAACAAGGCCAATGTCACTCCGAACTGCGGCGTACTTCTTACGACTCGCTCCAACCAGCCAGAGCCAAGCACCATAATGCCCTCTTGTTCCACAATGGCCGATCCCACTTGAAAGAAGCCAGCGTCCTTGCCTTGGAACGACGGATAGACGGCAACTCCCTTGGTAACGGTTTCGCCATTCATGATCTGGTTCTCATTCTCTTGTCTGGCTTGTTGAATTCTCGTCTTGATAACATCCGCGGGTGTGCTAAGAATGGCGGCTGGTCCTGCTGCTAGACTTCCGGCCACGAGATCGGCCCAAAAGGCTGCCGTCTCGCCAAACGTGTCGGCTGTCTGCAATGCCGCAGCTGGTCCTCCAGCAAGTGCCAACAGTCCAGCAGCAAAGATCGGAAGCAAGAGCAATTTGAGTTGTTGGTAAAGTGGAAAGAGAATGGCCGAGAATACCATATCTCGCACCAAGCATGCGCCTGCGCCATTGTACAAGTCCAATGGATTGTTTAGTTCTTGCATGACTTCCTTGGCAGACATACTTGACGTTTGCATTTTGACCTTGACAACTTCCAATGGATTGGTCACAATGACTTGCATCATTCCCGCAATTGCCCCCGCCAGTATTTGTTGTTCTAGTGGCAACGGCAACGTGCTGGTAGATGATGCTACTGCACCTGGTTGCTGTACCAATCCCTGTCGCAATACCTTGAGAACATAGGCATTCGTCCCCAACTTGATTGTTTTTTCGGGTGCCACGCCGAGAACATTGACCCAGGCACCACGGTAGAGTGCTGTTGGTCCATCTTGTTGGACAATGCGAAAGGCTGCATCCCAACCATTTTGATATTCGGCGCGACCGCGTTCTGTTTGGAGTTGGGATTTGACGTAATCAATGGGATAGGCTGCCAGGGCGCCGGCGCTTCCAGCAATGGCGCCAGCGGCAGTGTGAATGACAAATGGAGGGATGATGAAGGGTGGTAATGATGATGTTGATATTGTTGTCGATATTGATGTTGATATTAGCAGTGCTGTGGATGACAGAGTTGACATTGTCGATGCATCTGGCAACACCACCAAGGCATCTGTGAATGTTACAGATACTTCCAGAACCACAATGAGAAGGAGTAATAGGATTGCTGTATTCATTTTCCGAGTATTGATACTGTTCTTTTTGGCAATTGATGTTTGATAATGCTCAATAATGGCAAGATGAGCGATGAGCTTTCAACATGTGCGTGAATGTGTGTCGTCTGTTGAAGTTGGGTTTGAGATCTCTCGTCGGAATTTTTGGTCTTGAGGTCTCAACAATTGAGAGTCGGCATACGTTGAGTGACGTAGAATGTGTACAGTACTCCAGTGCACGTGTCTGCCAGCGTACTACAGTACGAACATGATGTCAGACGTCATAAATTCTGGCGCGCCGAATCGTGGACAACGACGACTCCACCTGTGCATGAAATACTGTCTGGAGTGAGATACTGTAGTACCTTTGAAAGGTAGCAGTACTGTACTTGGAGTACTGTAGTAGCAGTTTCTGGAACTGCAACACAGTGAATCGAGGGAATCCACAATCAACAGTCCACACTCCAACGGAAAGCTCCTTGAAAGATTCGGCAACAGCAAAAAAAATCCACACGAGCACCTGCAAGCTGCACCCCTACATCTGCTCATCAGCTGGTCCCAGCTCCCAGAACTCGATTGGTCTGTTTTCTGTGGTGGAACAACATTGTGGAATCATTTCTCCATCGCCTCAGCTCCAGTTTCTGCTCTTGATCTCAAGTCTTCCTACAAAGTACAACAATCAAACTGTACCATAAAATGTACTGCCTTCGAGTGACATCGCGTTTCGCAGCAACAGCAGTACGCCCCTGCCTCAGAATCAAGGCAACGACTTGTACGACAACCACAACTCGTCGCGTCCTCAGTAATGATGCCAAGAATGAAGCGGCTCCAAATGTTGGACTCTGGAATGATGCCAAATTCTGGGGAGGAATGGGAGCCCTTGCCGGATGGGGCATGTCCGGTGCCGCCATTTACGATGCAACCTTGCAGGGTCCCGAAGTCATATCTCTCAACATGACAGGAGTCCTTCTCGTCTATTCCTCTCTCTTTGCCCGATGGGCCTTTATCGTAAAACCACAAAACTTGCTCCTTGCCGGCTGTCACATTGCGAACATTGCTGCACAATCCAATCAGATGCGTCGCGGTCTCAACCACAAGATTGAAACCGGACAAGAGGATCAGGTCAAAGCCATGCTCTCCCGCCGCCGCCGCCGGACTCATTGGTGGCGCAGCCGTCCTCTCGGGACCTTACATCCGCAAGGCGCTCGTCGGTGCCAACCTCGGAACCATTTCTGCCGTGCTGCCGACGCCGGGCCCTTTACCGTACATTTTGGGCCCCATGTCCAAATGGATGATTTCCGGTGCCAGTTTTTTGGAACTTAATCGACCCACGGACAAGATTTCCTTGCCGCAGTACATGGCACTCACCCTCACGGGATTCTTCTTCACCCGATATGCACTCCTTGTTACTCCCATCAATTACACACTCTGTTCGGTCAATGTCGCACTCTTTCTCTCCTCTGGATGGCATTTGGGACGCAAGATCAAGGCAGATTATATCGATCCGAAACTAGGATAGTTCTCCAGTCCAAGGTACAGTACTACTACAGTGTACAACTGCAGGGCTCAAGGGTGCTCTACAAATGCTGATAGTGGTAGATGAATGTTCATTTGCGGTCCGTAGTCTAAAACCCACTTTATTAGATTACCCAACGTCCCTCGTTATTCACCTCGCGTGCCCGGTACTCCTATTATGCAATAGAGGGCGGTTGGGTGCCTATTGAGTCCTTGATCAAAGTTCCCAAAAGAGGTTAACCTATATAATTCGTTTTGAAATGCAATAGAAGGCGAGTCCTATTGTTCAGACTTAGACCTCAAAAATGTGCAGTTCCATCATCACCCGCAACTGCAACGCAAGACCTAGACGAACGTGTTTCTCACACCATTTCATCGCCCATCATTGCTTTACCAACAATCCACTAGAGCAACCTGCGCACCGACTAAACCATTGCAATGTTGTACTGTGTGTCTAGAACTATAATATTACTTCCTGAACTTGCCAACAGCAATGGCCGGCGCGTGTACTCGGTATCGCCCAGCGCGACCGGAGCCGTTGCCTTCTTCAACAATTTGAACAGTCCCGTCCCGAGCGGGATTGGTATGCCCATGATGATGCATTCACTCACCCACAATGGCATCGGATCGACCGTGCACGGCCGCATCAAACAAATGATCCGTCGTCTTTTCAAAGGACGCCAGCATCAACACTCTCCTTCATTTTAGACACACCGAATCGGGTAATTCCGAGCACTTCACCTTTGAACGTCATGACATCGGACAGTAACAACAAATGCCGATGATCAATACCAATCCCATAGGCATTCATAATGTACGCGATTTCTGAAGAGATTTGAGATCGAGCGGCCTCGACTCCAAGCGTTGCTTCCACTTCAATAATATGATTCGTCGTCGTGTGGAATGCATCCACACCGGCGATGCCATGACATCCGACAAGCCATACCCCTCCACCAGCAAATGATACGATGTTTTGCCATTCTTTTCTTCTTCATTAATGACAGCGCGATTCACAGTGGCAATGCCCTGCACCACAACTTGGGAGTGCCGATTTCAGAGCCTGCATCACGAAGAATGTAGTGGGAGGAATGGTCGAGGACTGTTTCGACCCCAGCGATTGGTGGGGATGTAAACTCGCAGTCTCGAACTGGAACCTCGCTTGACTTTGATGTGCTTCTCTTGGATCAAACGCAGGACGGCAGGGCGACTTTGACGCTTCTGACCAAACAAAATGGATCGACGGACTGTCATTGCGTCAATGTTCAGTTTCAGCTGCTCGATGGTTTCCATGTCGAGTTTGATTGATACGTAACATTGGCTGGCTGGAGTACACTTCCTTGATGGGAAGAGATTTCGCCCAAGGTCGTCTTCTCAATCCCGGCCTTGACGATTCTAGCACCAACTTTGTTGTCATCTTGATTCAGACGTACTGTGATAATGGGAGTGGAGATGACCTTGGACGCATTGATAATTTCCTTGAGTCGAGGAACACCCAGGGTAACGTTCATGGATGACACACCAGCGAAATGGAACGTTTTCAGAGTCATCTGAGTTCCAGGCTCACTAATACTTTGCGCACCCATGGCCCCCACGGCTTCGCCTGCTTCCACGTACGCCTTGGTGAAGGAATCGAGCGCAATTTCCATCATCTTTTCCAGCTGAGATTCGGTGATACGAGAGCTGTTCCAAGTTAGGAGCTCAACCACGTCGTCACTGTCCGCATAAACTTCAGTAATCTTCTCCTGCTGTTCCGAAAGTCCCATGAAGAATTCACGAATATCGTTGTGAAAGACACGACCAGTGGGCAAAATGTTTTGAAAGCCTGCGCTCTTGAGAATTGTTTCCACACTATGGAGGAGTTGGTCCGGCAGCAGCCGCCGTTCATCCCGACAGGGCAATATTTGGCTCACATGAAGGCGGAGGCGATCAAAGTCGACAGGGCGGTCGTTGTTTTCCATCTGTGCTGGATTCAGGCTGTCGTCGTACACAAACTGGACCACAGTGTTTTCGCTGTTCCGCACTGACGAGTCATATTGAAGCGAAAGGTCTTCAAGAGCCTTCATGAGACGTCGAGCCATGTACCCGGTCTCGGCGGTCTTAACGGCCGTGTCAACAAGACCTTCACGGCCACCTTGAGTGTGAAAGAAAACTCTGTTGCTGTTAATCCAGTGTAGAAAGAGTTGGCCACGAATCCCTTTGCAGCAGGAGTCAGACTATGATACTCAAAATGTGGAAGCGTGCGGTTCACAAACCATCCTGAATGCGCATTCCACCGACAGCTTGTTGACCCACGCAGGCAATCATCTGCGAAATATTCAAGGGACTTCCTTGGAGCCACATTCCGCCATGATACGCGGGGTGTTCGACCACGGCAGGGCCTTCATGGCCTCCTGTCCAGCCGACTCGCGCAATTTTCCCAGAACTCCGTTCAGAATCTCCTCCAAGGACTGAAGTAAGTCGCAGCCTGGGCGTAACTCCAAATTGCCTTCTTCGTAGAGTTTAATGTTTTCCGCAGCCTTGCGATAACCATTCGACAGAATCTCGTGTTTCAATGCCTTAAGTTCCTCAGACGGAGTCACGTCAGAAATGCCCATGGAGAATCCTTTGTGATGACCGAAGTACCGAGAGCAAAATTTGGCCCACCGATCCAGGAGTCGAGCTGCTTCGAGATTGCCGCAATCACGAAGCAAGACGTATAAAGGCCAGTTTTAGATCCATCTCCAATCGTCTTCTTGGCAACTGTTCCACTGATAAGTTCAGAATTTCGAAACGCGACCCATCCATCGTTTCGACAAAAGTGATGATCAGAAGTATAATTCTTCTCCTTCATCTCAAAGCTCACTAGGGCCTTCGAATCCTTTTGAGGGCGAATCATGCAGGAGAAAACCTGTTTGCCGGTCCAAAGCTCGACAGGTTTCAAAATGGATGGGTATGGCAAGTCGATTTGTTCAGCTGCATCTCCAAAATATGCAACCAAGCGACAAAAGTCGGCGCGGGTGTAGAACTGATCACGCTGGGTCAAGAGATACGCAGCCGAAAGAAAATCTTGCGATGCGGCTACCAAAGGCTCACCGTTACGAGGAGTTACCAGGTTGTTGTGCACGCCCATGAGCAGAATCGCTTCGACTCGAGCTTCCTCATTTTGTGGTAAGTGCATATTCATTTCGTCACCATCGAAATCCGCGTTATAGGGCGCGCAGACGCAAATGTTGAATCGGAACGTGCGCCAATCCATCACCTTGACTCGATGTGCCATGATAGACTGCTTATGAAGAGACGGCTGGCGATTGAAGAGAACAACATCTCCGTCTTCCATGTGACGTTCCACGATGTCGCCGATTCGAAGCGATTTGGCTGCTTTCGCACGATCTCCAAAGGCCAACGATTTCACAAAGCCTCCAGCCATTCGTATCAAATTGGCACCGGGATGCACCTTTGGCCCTCGTCGCACACACGCTCGCAATTTCTCCAGATTGTACCTCGAAACCTGTTCAGGATAGGTCATGACGATGGCGATACGCTCTGGAACCCCAACCTGGTTGACGCACAAATTTGGATCTGGCGAGATAACAGTACGGGCAGAAAAATCGACGCGCTTTCCCGACAAGTTACCACGAAACCGACCCTGCTTACCCTTCAGGCGCTGGCATAGTCCTCGAATAGGCTTGACCCCAAGTGGCCGCAACAGGCCTGGCATTTCACCGTTCATATATTGTGCCACTTGAACCTGCAGAAAGTCCCATTCGTCCATGATAGTGCGCGTGTGCAGCCCCTTCGTCAATGCTAATTCGAGAGCGACATTGACTCCGATAATCTCTTGCAACTTAACCGTCAAGTCATCCTCATTAGAACCGCCACCAACATCCATGGCAACTGATGGACGAATGGGACGGGTGGCACCAAGAGATTTTGCAGAAGTAAATTTTCTGGTCGACCTATCAGTGGATCCAGCCAGCATCCACAGTCGTCGTCCGTGATCTTCTTAAAGAGCTCCAGCACGACTGTGGGAGCAAGTCCTGGATCGGTGGTCCTGCTGACTCAATGAGAGGTTGAATATCCTTGTTAAGAGTCATGGCATGTTCGAGTCGGTTCGACAGTCCCTCCAACTCGTCTTGTGCCTGCCGACCCTTGTAGCACTCGTGAACTATTTTGAGCGTCGGAGCGCCCGTAATCTTCTTGACAGTCCCATTAATGGCGTGACAATAGGGACATTGCTTGACTTTCTTGCACCTGTCATTTGTTTTCTTAAATGTCGCACCTTTGGCGAGAACATCCGTCCGAGGGTGTTTCATCTTTGAGAATGGCCTCGCGATCACTCTCTGCAATCAGAACTCGAGAGCAGGTCTTGCAGATGCATTGCAGAATGTGCAACGTGTGCCGTATGAACCCAATATGGAATACTGGAAGCGCCAAACGAATGTATCCATAGTGGCCAGCACAATCGACCAGCTTTCGCTTGCAAGTGGCGCAGGTGCTTGTCGCTAACTCCCAATCGAGGATCCAAACAACCCCGCAGCAGGAGTCCTGACGGCATACTAAATAGTTCTCGAGAGCAAACTTGAAATTCGGCGACGCGTTGCATCTCCGCTGGACTCAATAATCCAAATTGCAAGTGGGAGATCTTCTTGGGAGCCAAGTCCTCACGAACCAATTGTTTGATGCGAGGATCCAGGAAGTCGTCACTGTCCAACGTTGGACGATTTGAATTTGAAAGGGTTGCCATTTTGACATGCAGGGTTTGTAGAAGACTGAGAGAGCTGTTGATATCTTGATCGATGAGTGAGAGGTTCAGAAATCCTTGTCGTTTGCGATTTCTAGTTCTGCACAAATGAACAATTGGCTGTTGTTCGATGTAATATGTTGGTTTTTGTGTATATCATGAAGTATGCGGGCTGTGATGATGGCAGAGGATGTGGTGGGAGGAGAAAGCAACGAAAGCGCTCTGGGATCCACCGGTAGTGTTGTGTACACTGCATAGTATTACGCACTGTATCTGTGATGAGGGTGTTTCGCTTGGTATGATGATTTAACTGTACATACTGTACATACATGTATGCATATATGAATAGTATATAGTATCTTGCGGATTATCGGAGATCGGTACAGTACTGTACTCGAATTTCAGTACTGTACCTGCTTCTCCAGTACTCCAGTACCAAGTGGTGCTCAAGTATTCTGTTCTCGAAGAGTAAGCTCTTCCGGTATCACATAGTAGTAGTAGTCCAATCTCCAATCAGTTTAACAAACGTATGACTATACTGTATACGTGTTAGTGTTAAATATTCAGAGTGAGAGTGAATTAATCCAGTACTGGTACCATACTGTGCCGGTAAAGACATATTCAGGAGGAGCTTCGCCGCATAATGCAATTTGACCTCCAAAGCAGTTTGTGCATACTTACTTTTGTTTGCACTATCGACTTATGACTGTACTTTTAAAGAATCTCTTTATAGTACATATCCTAATTTGACTTACTCAAATTAGAAATCAACATCACCTGTGATGACAATACATAGTGCGATTGGACTCCGCGAGAAGATCGGCTTGTGTATGGAAACATTCATGGCTGTGGCGAAGAGCTGCGTCGAGAAATTCATTCGTCTTGACGCCCGATTGCACACTTGGAACAGGCCCCCCCCCCCCCCACAAACAACAACACCAACCCTTCCAAAACGGAAATCAGTGTTGTTTACCCTGTGGTCCATATCACAACTCAACGGTTTACGAGTTATGGCGTGTATTTACCATTTTTAGCACATATGCATACCTGGTTCCCCTCAGCTATCATCGCAGTGCGCTCTGGTCCAATATCATTGTTTGGACTTAGCGCTGTTGTTGCTCATACACATTCCACATTCGTACCATAATACTACAGTAACACAATTTGCCAGTACTCGTACAACTTGATACGACATTAGCCTATAGGCCGTGCCTTCACAATTCTCAACATACAGCTTTTACAGTACACGGCACTGTATCGACAGTAGGCAGTACCGGGGCACTGTACGTCCGTTGCATAGTGAACCCGCCAATGTCCATAACCATATCCCATATCCAATCCACGGCCAGCTGCGAGAAGCGTGAACTGATACTGTATATCCCCTCTGGCCGGCTATCGTGACAAAAAACAAGGGAATTCGGCGCGCGCAACAAGATCCAGATTGTTATTTCCTCGTTGAGGCTAGTGAACACACCGGAATTCGTCGCAGAATCTGCCTTGTGTCTTGCTGCTTTCTAACTCTGAGTTAAGACGTCGCCGGGCGATAAGATTCCAGCATGCGATCGAATCAGCCTCATCGGGAAGTTTCTCGTCGTGACTTTCCAGCCATCTATCAGTCTCCAACGATTGAAACGATCGACGATGGATCGCTCCTCGCTGGTCGTCTTGACTTCACCAATGCTCGATCAAGTGCTGTATACACTCCCACCAGGCAGCTCATGACACAAAATGATGCAATACCAAACACTCGACATTTGGCTCTTCAATACACCCCTCGCAAGACACCAACGCGAGCCATGTTGTCGCCTCCCCTTGTCAGTCGTAACGTTGCGTCACGTTCTACGACGCGTCAACGTCGTCGGAATAAACGGCAACACGACTTTCAAATCGACGAAGATGCTCTTCACGTGTCAGTTAAAACGGTTGATATTGCAACCAGGACTGTCTTTGATCCCATACCTCCCGTCTCTGTGGAAGAATGGCATCAAACGGCGCAGAGAGCGGAACTGCAAAAGAAGGTGTCGATGAGAAAACGATTGTCTCCCAGTCTGCAGCATCTTGAGTTGTTACATCGCTTTCAATCAGTCAAGACCATTCGACAATTGAGTTTTAGTCCCTCGCTGGGTATGAATGCCGATGTAATAGCAGAGGTGCGAACGCGGAACTATGCCAAACGCGACGGTCGGTATCGATCGATTGATCCATTTAAGGCGACACGAGACGTGTTGCCAGATACACCGCCTCTCTTATCCAACCGTAAGCTGCGCTTGCCTATGCGATGTGATGTGGGATTTCCGAACGCAACTCCTGAAGAAATGCAAATAAAAGAAAAAGAGATTCGACTCGAAACACAGTGGGAGGAAGCGAGTCCACGACTCATTGTTCTCATAACGAGCGACAACTTGGGACAAGCTGTTGTAGATGATGATCTTCCGCTCGCCGGCAAGGAGCTTATTCTCGCTAAAGAAAAATGCACAACATTTTCAATCAAAGGGCAATGCATATGCCGCTATCGAACCTAACCGATTTTCCGTCTTGGCGCCACCATTGGGTGCGACACACAGTTCCACCTTGGGATGGCGACCACGACCTTTTATGATCGACCTCCCGGGCTCTTGTACTGTCTGACGTCGCCGTTGGGGGTTCACTTGAACGTTGGTGATGCGGAGCCACTTGTTTGTACTCTCACCCTTTACAGCTTGGGGAACCCATGCCCGGGACAGGTTTATGGAAAGCTTAGTGAAGATTATACCTTTCCCGCGGGTGACTGGGAAAATAAGATCGATTTTGACGCGGCGCGGCGAGACGATGGCGAGTTGGACCCCGACATGATTGAAGATTGGCGGCGGCGGAAACATAAAGCACTCTTCGCATACGATCCACTCCACCTCAGCGGTGGCGATGCATCGCTACATCTCGTTTTGCAAGTGCATCGGGTCTCTGCGCCGATCAATTTCGACTCTTCGTCGACCGACACACATTCAGTTGAGGAAACGGGTAAGACTGGTCAACCCATCAAGAAGTCTATTGGCCGACGAATCAAGAACAAGCTGGGTAAACTGAGCGGTGTCAAAGGGGTAGCTGGTGGAGACCTTTCTTCGGAGGCGGAGATTGCAACTGCTTCAACAGAAGAAGCCTTCGGGAAGTTTGGGACTCAACTCCTGACACCCTTGAGCTTTGGAGTGATACCCTTCTGTCCCAGTCGTATGTACACTGGCAACGTCAAGTCAGATGGTATGCAGAACGACAAGATGAAGTGGCCGAACGGAAGCAAGCAGCTCATGCATCTCTATGGCGTTCCATCTGTTCCGGAAGACCAAGGCCGATTTCTCGAACGAATCACCGCTATGGCATTGGAAGAGCGGCAGAAAATCCCTGGCAACGTGCCGGATGTCTCCTCGGACCCTTCCGGTGAATTCGAAGACACCGAACCAGCTCGAAAAGGAATCTTCAACAAGATACGACCCTCGGCACGCGCAAAGTTGGTGGATAGCGAGCCGCTTCGCGTCACTGGTCGTGCGTTCGTTTTTGCTTCCTTTCTTGGTTCCGACTTCACTCAAGCTATGATGACAGATCCAGCCGCGTTTGGGTCTGAAGAACCAAAGGACAGTAGTCTACCCCGTCTGCTGGTTGATTTCTCAGGAGATTGCGCCATTGCTGTCAATCCGTCGTCTGTCGACGGGATTTCAGCAGTCGACGGTAGAAAGCGGTCGGACTTGATTCGTCTTCCCAAAACGCCTGTTCCATCAGGCTACCTCGGAGCATCGGAGGTTCGGGAGATGATGTTCTTGCCGCCCAGATTCGACAAACAGTACGATGTGGACCCACCGTTGTCAACTCGTTCCATTCACAATGTGCTATTCATTTACCCTCGCGTTCTCAAATTTCCGAGCAAAGATGTTGGGAAAGGGCGTCATAAGACGGACGTCAAGTCTCGCTACGCTGTACGTGTCAGGCTAGTTCGCTTCGCAAGCATGAACGAGGATGAAGATTTGGAACCGATGAAATCATTATACAATCCAGTTCCGTGGGCGGGTCCACCAATATTGGACGACGTGTTCTCGAAGGTAACCCCCAAAATCACGGACAAGTCCATTCCATCCCGTGATGGTGTGGTTTTCCGTGACGAGATCAAGATGCGTCTGCCGATGATTGTGGACGGCACCTTCCAGCTTCAGTTTAGCCTCGTGGAGGTGGACGTAGAGGACGGTGATGTAACCGTTCAGATAATTGCAAAGACAAGTGTTCCCTTGAGCAGCTCTTCTACACGTGAAGCAAGTTCCGGTGTCCGCGTAACTACTATCATTCCAAATGGCAGTCACCGCCTCAAGCTTGGAGATTGCCAACTTCAGTTTGAGACGCGTCTGCTCAGCAGCCTCCATGTGGCAGACCCCACTGCTGCGACGGCGCTTAGGGACTTCCCGCTCAATCTGGATAGAAACGACGCGTTCCGTACGTTGTCGCTAGTGCCATCGAGAAGTGTGCTTGGAAAGTCGAAAACTGCCGAACCGATTGTGGATCTAACGATTCCCTTCTACCAGCTATTTGCGACTGCCTCAGATAGCGACCTTCTCGGAAGTTTCCACTTGTTTCTCTTCGTTCACTTATGCAACCTTGTGAACCACGATAGGAAGGAGATCTTTGTTTCTACTTTCTTGTCCGGGGACGACAGCAGGGACGACAATGCAAAATTTCTAATGGACAACTTGCAGAGCATGTTCGAGTTGCTGAAGAAAGTTAAGCTCTCGTTAGCATCGCGATCAGATGCGGATACAGCGGTGCAACGTATCGAATATTTTGTTAAGGACGTCATCGATGGCTTTGATGAAAACCTTTTCACCTCTTCGTACAAGGATGAAACGGTGTCAATTGCCGATCGATACGCAGACGGATCGCGAGGTCCAACAATGATTCCTCTTGCAAGGACGCGCTCAGACCAAACGGCGAATGAAAAATCTGGCGCAGCTCGTGGCGACTTCGTCGAGGATGAATTGGAGAGTCGTGAAACTGACGGAGGTGCGGTCCACCTCAGGGCTAAAGACTCGGTTCGCGCAGAAATCGACCTGCGTCTCTCGAGAACCGTTTCCAAGATGAACGTTACAGCTGCTCCTCTATCTCGCGTAGCTTACGGTGCGACCAAAAACAGACCGCTGGAAAGCAGAAGCAGAGCACTATCAAACTGGGGCTCGTTTTTCACACTTAGTTGACGATGATGAGACTGTCGTTACGTCGTTCACGTACGCCGGGAAAGATAGTAAGGCTGAGGGACCGCCATCAATTTTGGCCAGTGCGACATGGGGAGGAATCGATGACGATATTGGTAGTGTCATCGACATTCCTGCGGTGGTAAAGAGGGAGACGCAGGACCCCTTGGAGCTTAATTCCTTTTCTGATTCCAATATCGCCAAGCGCGTGAGGATGGCTGCACAGACAATCATAGCACCGTGCATTGCTCCGTCAGTTTCGGTTATGAATGACGCAAACAGTCCACAAAACAAGCCTTACGACCTGCCTAAAATTGGGTTCAACAGCGACAAAAAGAAGCGAAAGACGGTCTTTACTCAGGAATTTACTAGTGGTCCGATCAGAGGCACCATTGTGCTGCAGGGGGTCAGATGATGAATACGATTCTGGAGATGGGCAGCCTGACGACGCATACAGATCTGAAAGGAAGGAGGATGCAGTCTTTCGTGGAGAAGCGTCATGCATCTTGCTGCCGTTCTCTTACGGTCATTTGAATACCAACGAGGCAACGTCACATGTTTTCGCATACGAGCCAATCATGGCACTCTGGGTCAAGGCTTGGCTGCGTCGCATGTCTATTGATTCTGCAAGCAAGGACAGCGCTTTTCCTCCTCTTAGGGTGCGGCACGAAGATAGCGGCTCTCCTATCTTCGGATTTTACGTCCATATGGATATCCTCCTTCCCCTTTGTTTGAAGTCCCTTATCCTGCGGTGCTCCCCAATGCTACCACAACATCCGTCCATCTCACGCATCATCTTTGACACTAGTCATATGGAAATTCTTTTCCCTTTCATGGGTGTCCTCGCTAGTTGTCTTCTGGGCGAAGCAGATTCTGGAGATGAAAAGGATGAAGCATTGTCAATGGCACTTGATTCCATGGATACTGCACTGGACTTCCTCATTGGACTTGCTTCGGTTCTGCATCCTCAACAATTAGCTGAACTAGTTCAAAAGTTTTTCAAGGTGCTTCGAGATGCGGAAACGTTTGTTGTGGGCATCGAGAAAGAAGGGTCCTTCACCTGGACGCCTGACTCGATCCACACAATCCGATCTTCACGACAGCTACGTCTCAGGGCAGTGGAACGTTTCTCGACTATTGGACCCTATCTGGCAATCAACTTTCCAAAGAAATTTACTGAATGGAAGCCAGGAAGTAGGCAAAGCCCACTTTCCTGGACAGAGCAGTTCTCAACCGCAAGTAAAATTGGGATTGAGGTTGCGGCGACCAAACATCGTGGCGTTGATCTGCTTCCGAATTGTGGTTGGCTTGCGGAATTACTTGTCAGTGAGAGCTTGATGATATGCTCTCTTTCATGTGAGGTCTTTGTTTCCGAAGCAATTGCTCACATCGAGACAAGCCAGCATTTGATTCCATCCGACAGCCCCCTTCAAACGCGTCCTGGACATACACTCACGAAACATGATCTCCTTCTGTTTCAATCTATCGGACTGCATTCCATCGCATGTGTACATGAATTGCTGGTTCGTCGACATGCTATGGACAGTAGATTCCAAACTGAGCAATGCCGAAGTCGCATTGCATCTTTGGTTATGGGCTCGATCTTGGAAAAGTCCGTTTCGAGTGTGCGTTGGCTGGCCAGGATGGAATCAACTCACAAGATTCGATCCCTTTGGCTTGTCAGTTTTAGCTACATTCTTCAGGAAGCTCCGGAGAGTATTTTGCGTTCGACTTTTAGAGAATACGCTGGGCGGAGAGTGACTTTGCAATTCACCGCATCATTCGGTTGCTAAGGTTGAGTAGCTCGACGTTTCAGTGCTTGGTAAAAGAATCAACAAGTGGTGCGAACTCGTTGGACTCGAGCTTACTTCCATGGGTTCTCCAAGAGAGTTTCAACTCGATTTGCGCTTCTATCATTCTTGTCATCGATGAGTGCACTTCTACGATCATGAAGCATCCCCGTGAGCTGAAGAAGATGGCTCAGGGAACTGTCGACCTTTTGCTGCAAATTCTGACAGTGCCCCAATCTGCGGTCACGCACCTCCGAACGGTTGGCGGCGCACTGCAAGCTCTTGAAAAATTTGGAGCCAAACTCTTTTTGGAAGTTACTGGCGACAGTCTGCAGCATTGGATCAGGGTTATACAAACGCTCATGAACTCAATCTCGCTTTCGGTTCGTTCAATTGCTGTTGACTTTGCAATTTCTCTTCTTGGTGAATCATTCGCTAGAAGGGGGACAGTAGATGATATCGCAATTGTCTTCGCGACAGTGCTTCCTGAGGTTGTGGCGAGGGAAATAGGCCTGTACAGCGTTGCGGGCCTTGTGGCGGAGTTCAGTGATATTGAACAGGTGGTTTGGCCTTTGCGAAGAGCACTTGCCGATATCGAAGATGCAAACCCTTTGGACGACGACAGAGTTGACCCCCAGCTCTCTCCCATCCTATCTGTTTTTTGTCGAAGCTGTCAAGCCATCATCGATGGTGTCTTGGTGGAATTGAAACTGCGAAAGAGCAAGCTGACGATCGTCGGTACTCGGATACCTGTTGTTGCCGATGAATCTAGGGCCTTCGACGCAGACGAAGAGTCGTTATTTGAAGCTGCAAACTACTTTTCTGCCGAAGGATCGCCATTACAGAGACTTAGATGGTTGAACACCTTGAAATTGCTGCACGAATCCAAGGGTCAGTGGCTTGAAGCGGCAGAGACTCTAATCCTTTGTGCCATAACTGTGTCAGATTCTCTCCCGCATCTCCGGAATGTTTGGACACCATCTGAATTCGTTCTTTGGAACGATTCAAAGAGGTCCCTTTGGTTAGGTACGATCGGACAGGAACAAGGACATCCAGATCGGGGAAACCTTCAGGTTATGGCGTTTGCTCGCGACTTTTTACAACCGTCGATCATGTTCGGACAAGAAGCAAAAAGGACATCATCGGGAAAGCTGTCACAGCCCACAGTTCAGGTAATGTGCAACAAACTTGTTGCGGCGTCTAAGGAATCCATCTCCCTATTTCAAAAGGAAGAGGGAAACGAAGACTTGACGTTCTCGCGGCTTGAATCGCTACTGCGTGTTGTCATGGTTGTCGTTGAAGAACACAGTTCGTTGAGCGCCAACCGTCCTTATCACCTCCAACACCCCGCTCGAAAACGTCTAGCTGCCGAAGCAGCGGCACTTCGGATGGCGTCGGCCTGCCTGAATAGTGATATGACCAAACTTGCGGATAGCATGTTGCGTCTCACAGAGAATGACGCGGCGAATAATGCACGCCGGCATCCTCCAATTTATCAGCTGTTGAAGGAGCAAAGGAGCAAGTTCTCCGACAAAATGCTACGTTCGAGTTTGTCTATCCGGTTTGAAACCAAAACGTTTTCTGGAGAGCACATCCATACCTACTTTTCTTGAGTGGGACAGTCCTTGCATATGTCGCGTCCCCTATCTGTCGTGCAAGGTGCTCTTGCCGTTGGATCTAAATTATCTGATGCCATCTCACTTGCCGATAGGATTTGTAGTGAGTTCGGAAGGCCATTGATGGCGGCACTTACGATGGACGATGTGTCCGTTGTCTTTCGAATCGGTTACCAGATTGAAGACCCAAAAGACAAGCAAGAACATGTTACATACCTGGATGTTTCGATGGTGCATGTCGACATCGCAGGAGTGGACGCACCGTTGGGCAGTACCCAGCAACCGGAGGCTCTGGAATCTAAACGATTTTTGTATCGCAAGTCATCGGGTACCATAGCCAATGGTTTCAGTTCGAGGTTGGTCGAGCTGACTGTGGCCCGGCCCTTTCCGTGCGCACTCTCGAGGCAACGCACGCTCATAACGAGTGAGTTCGTGGAAGGCAGCGCCTAGTAGCGTAAGGGAGAGTTCTGGTGGACTTGTCCAAAGGACTGAGGACAATATATCGAACTAGCTAGAAGAACTATGGCTTAATCTTGAATCAAAGAAACCATTTCTGCGTTTTTACCGAGTGCCAGCACCAAAAACTCCCACAAATTTTGCGACATAAAATTGTGTGTCCTCGATTACTGTCGTACGTCGACAGTCGCATACTCCGGTGTACGGTGTGGTATTACGGTACTACAGTACAGTACCCAGTGACGCACTGCGTTTTGCGTTTCTTCGTGGCCCATGTATATACCGGTACTTGTTCGTACTTTGTACCAGGTACCTGTACGTTGGCACGCTTCACTAATTCCTAGCTCTACCGTCGTACTCTACTAACATAGAGAGTGACAGTGTTCGTGTGATCGGTACACGAGTACTGGCCGACGGTAGACTTAAGGTTAGTAGGACCTAGAAGTCTAACGTTGGACTTGACGGGTGAGGAAGCGAACCTGACGGATCGTCCAGCTTTGGGCGATGGTGTTTTGAAGACATACACCATGGCGGTAGATTTGTTGGTACAAAGATGTAGAAAATGTAGATGCTAACTAGTAAAGGCCTTTACTGTTTTTGGTTTGTGGAAATTATAAGATGAATTGGGATGAAAAATGAAGGTGAGACTTGCAACATTAGTTGGAGTCTCACAAATGAAGTGTTGTCTTAGTCCCACTTCCTGAGTAAAGAGTGTTGTTGAAGTTATCAACAACACTCATGATTTGAATTACATAGGGAGTAAATTCAAATAGTTTTGTGTTGCAGACCGGTAGTACCAGGTTCTGATCCGTAGAATTCTACGGGAACGGGTCACGGACAGACTAAGAAAAATAAAGGACTGTCGACTGTATTACCGTATGGTATTTAACCTTACAGTAAGACGAGAGACAGTGTGACAGAGTGACGGTAGAATCCTAACACCCCTCTTGGATCAGATCTCTGGTCCCGGTGATGAAAGCATGTGGTCGGGGAGAACACAGAAGATCTTGGTGAGGTGAGGATCAATTTTGCCGGAGTGTTGAGTCTTGGTGAGGATGTCGGCAAGTTGGGAGTCACAGGGAATCCAATGAAGTTGGTGAATGCCGTCTTGCTGGCCTTGACGGACGAAGTGGAAGCGGCGTTCGATGTGTCGCGTCTTGCGAGTGAGTTTTCCATTCTTTGCGATTTGGACGGTGGCTTCATTGTCAATCATGAGGATGGCAGGTATGGAAGGAAGACGTTGGGTTGATTCACGCCATTGTTTGGTGCCAAGATAGAGCATATCGTAGAGAAGCATTCGGATGTGAGCTGTGGCCATTGTGGCAGAACATGCGGCCATGTATTCAGCTTCAGAAGTAGACATTGCAACAGGTGTAGGCATTGTAGAATTGGCTTCAATGAGGGCACCATTGTAGAAGATCATGTATCCAACAGTGGAACGGCCAGTGTCAGGGCAGTCTTGCCAGCTGGCGTCGGAGAAAACGGTGAGATCGGAGTATGGGATACGATGGTGAAGGCAGATGTCATAGATGGGATTTGAAGTGCCATCGGGGTAGAATTTGAGAGCGTAGTAGGGGCGGCGGCGAAGATAGCCGATGAGCCAAGATAGGGCTCGAAAGTCAGGTATGCCAGGAGAGATGCATGCTTTAGCAAGTTTGCAGACAGCAAATAGGATGTCAGCTCTTGTATTGTATGCAAGGTAGAGGAGAGTGCAGACAGCAGAGCGGAAGGGAAGGCGTTGTTGCTTTTGTTCGACGAGGGTAACGTCAGAGGCGGTTACGGGGCGGTTATCCTTGCTGAAGGTGTAGTCGGGAGGAAAGGGGGTATCGCGTTCGGGGAATTCGGAATTCGGGTCATAACGTTGGAGAGTATTCAAAACGTAGCGGTGTTGATCCAGAGTATAGCTTGAGTCAGGTGTTTGTGGATACGCATTTGGAGGAACCATTGCGCAGGTCCGAGGAATTTGACATCGAAGCGATTGCGGACGGAATCTTCAAATTGTTTTTCGATGGAATCGTTGCTTCCAGCGTAGAGCATATCATCGACGAAAAATAGGAGACGGAGCCATTGATTGTGTTTGTCGTATCGGACAAAATAAGACGGTTGGAAGGAGATTGGATAAAGCCTTGGGAGTAGAGCCATTCCGAAAATTCAATGTTCCAATATTTGCCAGAGTAGACGAGACCGTAGATTCCTTTGTTCAGTAACATTGGGGAGCCAAAGAATTTGCGTATTCAGGGAAGTGGTAGGCGTATTCCAATGGCAGTTTCACAAGTGGCGGCCAATAACTTTGGCTTGAGGTAGGCACCAATGAAGTCAGCACTCTTGACACTTCTTCTGGATGCACAGATGGTTGCAATGAATAGTTTGACCCTCTTGCAGATGCACAGGGTGACCAGGTGTCTTCATACATGAGTGGTTCAACAGGTATAGGTTTTGGAGTGCCAGGTGAATTGGTAGATTCAGCAATTTCTTGACGTTGTTCAAGGAGTCGTTGTTGGTTGATGGCTTTGACTCTTTTCAGGAGACGTTTCTCCAGGTCGCCACGGGCAACAAGGCGAGCTTTTAGTTTGTCAAGTTTTCCAGTTGCAGTTTGTTTTGCTTTGAGTACAAGTTTGACTGGGATAATGAGTTCATCTTTGTGTGGAGTTTGTCCAAGGATGAAAGTATCATGGTCAATGAGGTTCTTGATCTCCATTTTGATTGCATGTAGCCAAGCATTGCGGACATTATCATCAAGTTTGAGGACAGCTTTGAGAGACTGAGGTTCTGGAAGGTATTTGTCCACAGGTTCCTGGGGGTTGGCTTGTGAATTGTTGCTGGGAGAGTTGTCAATTGTCATCATGGCAGAGTGAATGGGATCAATAGTTGGTAGATCTTCATTGCATTCTTGGAAGTAGATGGTCATCATCTTGTGGAGTTGGGAATGATGTTGTTGATGGGTGACAAAGTTGATTTGATGTGGTGTGGGTGGTGTTGGACCATGTGGAGGAGTTGTATGTTTGATTGCAGCAAGTGTAGAAGGTGGTGGATCATCTTCATGGGCATTGTCATCAGTTTCAGGGATGGCAGGGAGGGAAGAATGATGGTTGGAAGTATCAATGAAAGTTGATGGTGGGTTACCAAGGTTGGCTGCAGAGCCAGTTTGATGGTAGGTAGATGGTTCAGAGTTCTCTGGAGTGTCACGAAGTCCATGCGGATTGAAGTGGGAGCGGATGGGTACGGCTCCAGCAAAAGGTTTGGAATCGAAACAGAGAGCGGAGTTGAAGTCTTCATCGAAGTAGGCGTCGCGGGTTATGATGAGGCTTTGGGGTTGGTCTGGCGAGTAGATTAACCAGCCTGCAGAGTTGTCGGAAATCCAAGGAAAATTCCGCGGGATGCACGTTGGAGTTGTTGCTTGTAGGTTATAAGTTTGTTGCGGAAAGTTGGTTCGTAGCGTTTGAAGAATGTTGGACATCCGAAGACGCGGAAGTTGGCTAGGAAGGCTTGCGTTGAAAGCTGTATTGATAGGGAGTTGTTGGGTTGCCATGTTGGTCAATAACATTCTTGGCTGGGCAGACATTGAGGATTTGAACAGCATAGGCATGGGCATGATGGAAGAATGCACCTCCAAGTCTTGCATTGTTCAGAAGGATGTTGGCAGTGTTGTGGACTTCACGCCATTTGGCCGCAAATGCCATTCATTTCTTGATGTTCAGGTGCTGCAGCTTCAACTTTGATACCAAGAGAAGTGCATTCAGAAATGAATTTGGTTGAGGTGAAAGCAGATCCAGCATCAGTGCGGATAAAGCGGACAGATTGGGTGCGCCAAGGAGTTCTGTGTCAGTTAGCCATTGCTTCAGAGCAGTAATAATGGAAGCTGTGCTTTCAGTTGGGAGACCAATCCAACCTGTTAGTTTGCCAGGTGTTGTGACAATGAACAAGTAGGCTGAAAAGTTGGTATTGGTTGTGAGACCATAGCGGAAAGGGTTGCGCATTAGGTCAAGATGAAGGCGGTGGAAAGGTTCAGTGCCTTGGCGTTGAGGAGTTTTGTTGCGGGCACGTTTTGGCTGATTGAAATGCGTAGAGGCCAGGAGTTGTGATCAACAGTAGGTGTCAAGACATGGTCATTCCATGTTTGGTGAAGGGATCCGACCATAAGGTTGCGGAAATTTCGGAAAGCAAGTCGTCGGTAGATGAGTTCCAAAGGTAGGGCGGTGACTGAACGGCGTTGATCGGTGTCAACAGGGGTGTAGTGTCATCAAAATGTTGTTCATCAGGTTCAGAGTCAGGGTCAGAAGGTAGGTTAGAGTTGGAGATGGTTGAGAAGGCTTGTTGTGATGAAGGAGTTCTCTGGTCAGTATTGGCCAAGTGTATGTGGAACCATTTGGGAGTTGGATTGTTGTGGCTCTGTTCTTGATCAGGACACTGAAGTTTTGGGTGCATGATAGAGAGTTAAGGAGAGGAGTCTGTGGCTGAGACCTTCAACATAGTAGACATCAGTGAGTCCTAGTATGGACTTGAGGCCATCATCAGTGGTGAAGTGGCATGCAGTTGTTCCTTTGTGGGTGGACATCTTGGTGCTGCCATCAGCTAAGGAGATTGGAACACTGCAGGGTTCGACATCGTGGAGGTCGCTGAAGAGTGGAGTGTAATGGCTGGTAGCACCACTGTCAGGTAGCCAGTTTTCAAGATGTGGGGACCAAATCTTTGGTATGGTGATTGGGGATCATCTGGAAAGTATGCTGTGGCTCCAGAGGTGGGAGGAGAATGATTGGCAGATGGTAGATAATCTCTGTCAAGGAGAGGTTGGTTGATGGTCATCTGAGGTAGGTCAGGTTGGGCCAAGGGATGTTGGATGGGTGACCATCAGTGTTGTCAAAAGATGAGGCTGAAAAGGCTTGGTGGTGGTATCTTGATTGGTCTGGTGAGTTTTGGCCAGAGTCAGTGATGAAGTAGGCGCGTTGTTGGTTGGGGAGCAGCGTTTTCATTGTTGGATGGTCTTTGAGGGTTGGTGGAGCGATTGTTTTGGTTGGATCTGTGGTTAGTACAGTTGCGCGCATAGTGGCCGAGGCGTCCGCAGTTATTGCAGACGATTGTAGCGGCATTGGAAGGGTTGCGCGGATGGTTGTTGATGGATCCGTTGGGAGATGGACGTTGATTGGGGCTCGATGTCGGTCGGAAAGGTGGTCGATTGTTTCGTTGAGGCTGGTTGGATGGCCGCGGGAGGGTGGTGGTGGACGACGTTGATTCGAGTTGTTGAATGGTGGTCGCGAAGGATTTGTAGGAGGTCGGAACGGGCGCGAATGGTTTTGCGGTGGTCGCGGTGGTTGGTTGCGGTTTGATTGTTGCTGCTGGGATTGGAATAAGGTCGAAGGATGGAACTGAAAGCTTGTTGTTGTCTTTGTGTGAAAACACGTTGGGTAGTTTGGTTGTGGCGCGGTTGAAAATGGTGGGATTGGTGACCACGGGCAGCGTTGGCGTGTTGGTTGTAGTTACGGTGGTTTTGGGATGGGAGTGTGAGGCCACGGGATTCGTCAATGTTCAGGAGATGGCTTTCGAGTTCGGCGAATGGTGGCAGAGCTTCGTCATTCAGTTCTGCGCGACGTATGTCGGCGTCGAAGCGTTGGTAGGATGCGGCGAAGGAGTGATTGCTTCCACCACGAACGGTGCGTTTGATGAGTTCGGCGTCAGTGTTGGGTATTCCAGCATGATAGCAGTCGCGCGTGAAGGCGAATGCGGTTGAGGTAGGAGGTTGCGACTTCATGATGTGGTTGTTTGATGGAGCAGAAAGCTTCACGAGTTCGTTCAACATGATCAGGAGTTAGCGGAGCGCAGTGGCGTCGAAGTTAAATTGCAGTCCGAGCGTCCGGTGGGCCATCAATGATGTGTTTCTGGCAAGGGTCACAAACGTTTGTGAAGATCAAATTGTAGATAGCAGTGCCAACAAAAGGGTGTGAATAGGACACTTGTTTTGGCCAAAGATCAAAGACTTGGCGCGTCCACGGGAAATGTTACAAACAATTCGAAGGTTGTCAATGAAGGTGTTAAAGTGTCGGCGGCGTGCTTGAAGGTCGGTTGGGTAGGCCAATTTGAAGGTTAGCATTTTGGCGTATTTCAAAAGTGTTTTCGTGAGGTCCTCGATTGGCGGATAAGTAAAATCGGTTCGCGTTGATGATGTGAGCGCATCAGGGGATGTGTGTTGAATGTGCTTGGTTCTTCTTCTGAATCATGGTCTGTGTCCTCATCAAAGAAGGTTTCAACAGTGGGAGGGTATGTGAAGGTTGCGTGGGTCTCTGGCGTGGAGTTGGGCGTGTTGCAACGGATTTGGTGCATTTGGGGTTTTGGTCGTCGTTTCCAAAATTAGGTGATTTTGCGTAGGTTTGGCAGATTTCGTGCTGGGAGGTTGAATAATTTCGTTGTGTTGATTTTGGGGTTGCGAAAGATTTTGCGACGGATTTGGTGGTTGGGGGTTCAAATTTTGGGGTGAGAACTTTTTGGTAGGTATAATTTTGGGTGTCGTCGAAAAAGTTGTCGAAATCGGAGGTTGTGGGTTCGAGTCGGTGGCGTCCGGATTGTGAGGTAATTTTACGTTTTCGGCGTGAGAATGCCTGAAAATGCATCGGAGAAGCGTTTTAGAGGCCCAGTTGTTGATTTCGCAGTTGGAGGTGAGTTGGAGGGTGTTTCGGTGTGTGAACTGCTTGTTTCGGGCGAGTTTGGTGGTAAAAATGCGAGATTTGGTTGAGTTCCGGGCAGTTGTTGAGTTGTTTGTGCGTGTTCGTCGTATGTAGTTTCTGCGTCGGAAATTAGCTGTTGGGAGTGAATTTCCGGGCTGTCGGTGGTCGTTTGCGTTGGATTTTCGCTGGTAGTGTCATTTTGCGCAGGAATTTCGTCGCCGTGTTCGTCGTGTGTAAAATTGCAGTTTGGGGTTCGTTTGGTGCAAAAATTTGCGTTTGCGGGTCGTTTGTGCAGGAATTTCGTCCTGGGGTCCGGGGTTCGAGTCGGATCCGATAATAAAGATGAACGGCGAGTTGAAACGGCAAGACATGCAAAATGTGGTCCAGAAAATGTACTATTATCCTGTTGAAAGGTAATTATATTGTTACTTGCAACTGATTCTATCTGATTGGGACAGCTTAGACTGTCACAGATAGAAAGAGGTAAGTAACCAGCATAACAACCAGGATAATGTAAACATTTTGAACTAGACTCACCATAGTTTGGAACAGGTGAATCAGATCCCATGAGATCAATGAATGGGAACTCAGGGTGGTTTTCCTTTGCAGTGTGATAGTAAGAGAGAAATTGTTGAATAGTTGCAGTTCAGGATCGCGGAGGGCATTGTTAAGGTGTGGAAGAGCCCATGCTTGATAAATAGTCTGTCCACTGGGGCCTGTGGTATAAACTGGAATCAAGCGGACAGCCAAGGAAAACGGGATGCGTTTGGGGTCGCAGGCAACGTGGTACAAGTCGGCATCGGGTGGCGACGTAAATCGGCAGTGTGGCGTGGTATCCAATCCGGGTGTTAACTTGATCAGGATGGATTGGTTTGGCAGTCTGGGTTCGAAAGGCGTTGAACTGTGGAACGATTGTAGGCTTCACCAGAAATATTGTTGACAATGATGGGATCTCCAGAATGGTCAAGGTTGATGGGAAGGCACCAGTTGTTGGAGTAGGGATAGCAATTTCAGTTGGGGAGCCAAAGCAGTAGGTGGGAGCTTGGGTGGGGAGCCCTGGAAAATAACAACATTGGTGGGTGGGTAGTTCTCTCTGATAATGCCAGTTGGATCTTTGGGATGGCAGTTGCACAACTCGGAATAGCGTATTCAAAATGGGGCAGGAAGTCAATGGAATCGTTGACGGTGTCGGTCGCTATCGGGGTGAGGCGGTTGTAAATCTCCATGTACTTGAGGGGTCGCTGTCGAATCGGTTCATGGCAATGAGCTCCTGAAGGATGAGGGATTGCAAATCACATGATTGATGGCAAAGTATCCTCAGTCACATTGTCAAAGGTTAGTTGGACATCAGAAGGTGTAGTGATCATTGGGTAGCAGGTAGCAAAACTGGAAAGGAACATGTCTGCAGGGGGAGGTTGCCAATGAAAACTTGGTTGTTGTTGAGTTCAGGTTGCTTGGAGCGTTTCTTTGACATACGATGGATGATAGCATGTTGAAAAGGCGACGTTAATCAATTCGCGCGCTGGTCAGACGCAATCTCTTTGGCTTCGGTGGATGGCGTTGGGAAAGAATTGATGTAGTCCGTTACATAAGGTTGCACGAGTTCGAATTCCGTTTGGAGATAGGGCAGTTTGTCGCGATAATATTGATCAGAACGGTGGCCGAGGATGTTCCGGGAAATAGGTCGTCGACTTCGTCAAAGGCATCGTGAACAAAACGGGGCAGGAGGTTGAAGGTTGTTGTATCGGGAAGGAGACTTAGAGCGGTGGCAGTTGACTTGATTTCCTTTGCGATTGCGAGATAGATGGTCGGAAATAGTGCTCAGCTAGTCCATGGTCGCGGTTGAAATAGTTGCGGTGATGCGTGATGTATAGTAATCTGAGCGCGTAGATGATGGCGACTGCGCATCGTGTTTCCATCGGACAGTCTGGGGGTCGTCGTGGAACGCGTCGTCAATGTCGCTGAATGCTCGCGGAGTTCGGCGGGGCAGGAACTGGGAGCGTTGTTGTTCGTTAAGGTGCTGGACGACCATGTTGGTAGCGCGATTGAGTGTGCTTCATGCTGCGTAGGAGCAGAGTTTATCGGGTTGTACGTTCAGAAGTGGGATGTTGGTGCCGGAATCAGTTCGTCGATATACATGTGATCGCGTATGACGTGACGTAGGATGTGGTGGATGAAGTGCTTGTCGAGGCCACGGATGATGTTGAGTTCGGGTGGGTCGGCGAGTGTGTTGATGCAAAAGGCAGATATAGTTGCACTTGTGCGAACGCAAAGAGGTAGGTCGCGAAGGTGAATCGTGCCGTTGATTGTGTCCATTAGCATTGCCTCGGTGAAAAACAGGTTGCGTGACGGAATGTGATGGAAGTGTTGGAACATCCGAAAGGGTGGTGATGAATGGCGTCGAGGGGTTGGCGGATCGCAACGGTGGGGCAGGGCGCAGAGGAGGCAGTAGTCTGACAAGTTGTTGTATAGCTGCACTTGGTACCTCATTAGGTTCACCAATATCTCGGTTAGCGTCGCCATTATTGTCAAGATCATCCTCCACAATGTCCATTGGTTCGGGATCAGGGTCGTTTGCAACTTCTGGTAGCGGATCTGGGTCGGCATCAGGATAAAGTTAACAGTTTCCCTAGTTGAGTCATTATTACTGCAGGAGTAACAATGATCGGCAAGGAAAACATCATCAGCTTGGGAGCTTGGCAAATCTTCCAATTTGATTGGGACAGGGTGCTGAACATCCAAATAGGTCAAAGTCTCAGAGGAAACGGTCGGATTGTGGGCTCTGCAGGCCCATTGTTGTGGGTTGGGAGGAAACCGCGGTACGAACGACAGTAGCTGCGTTTCCGTGTCAACGGCAGCACAGTACGAGAGCGATGCGTTAGAACCGTTAACGGAACGTTTCACAGAATCGGAAATCTCCAAAACGACGTCAGGAATCGGACTTGACGTGGAAAATTTTGAAACGGAATCGAGGGTTGTTGAGTTGTCGTTGCGAGTTGGTTCGGGATCGGATTCCGGAAAAGAGCAGGGCTGTACTCGGGGTATAGTTCGTAGAACGTAGGCGAGGTAGCTGTGGGAGTTTTGGGAATCCGGATTTCTGGGTCAATCGGGAAAATCAGTACAAAATTGCTGGGTAGCAGAGCCGTTATCACTGTTCTCATCAGACGTCATAGTTTTGAGTCGCGAGTCTGCTGAGTTGTCGGCACCACCAAAGTGCCGAAATGACTCTTAGAACTTTGAACAGTCGTTTCTCGAGATCTGTCGCTTCGAATTCGCTCAAATTTGGGGATGTGCTGAGAAGGCTGTACTGTGGCGCCTGGCATCGCGTAGTGTGGCGTACCAGCGCGTGTGCGATCATGGTGAGTGTGTTTTGAACTGACATCAAATACATGTTCCCAGTGGCTCTGATGATTCGTCAACGTCGTCTTGGATCGTCCCAGGGAATATGAGGCTTTAATTGGCTCCTCTTCGGTGAACATGTGAATTGTGCAAACGTAGCGAGCCATATCGATGATGTCCAACTTCAAGTTGTTGTGATAGTGGCAAGTGCTGATCGGAATTCGGCGCGTGCTGATCGGTTCTTACAAGCGAGCTCGGGCGCGAATCGCCTTCGTTGTCGGGACGAAGCAGAGGCGGAAGAAGAGTTGGAAAAGCGTCATCAATTAAATCCAGGACGTCTTGAAGAGGTATTGCAGCGACGTCGGATCGTCGTATGGATCGATTTGGGGTCGCGACGTGCGAGGGCGACGACGGGGATAAAATCTGAGCGCGATGCCTGCGCTTCGAGGTAACCGTAGGAGGCGAAACGCTCCTGTGGTGGTGTTTGGATGGCGGCGTTGGCGTCCGCGATATCGGTTGTGGAGTGTGGATGGTCCAGCATGTTGAAACTGGTACTGTTGTTGGAGTTGGTAGTTGTAGTAATTGTAGTCCTGTCCTCATAATTATCATCTGTAGGTCCAATGTCTTTGTAGTTATCATTGGTAGATGCATAATTCTTTGTAGTCTGGTGTTCTGGTTCAGTAGTAGTGCCCTTTTTGTTGTCATCCGTAGTGGTTAAAGTAGTTGGAGTAGTTGGAGAAGTGGCTTGCATCTTTGCAGCCATCTTTGTTGGAGTAGTAGCCCTGTGGCTAATGTTGGTGCCCTGAGGAGAAGGAGCTGCAATCTTGTTGTTGCGCTCATGGAGTGGAGGTTGCGATCCTCCTGGATGATCTGGTCGAAATTGTCGTCGGAATTGTTGGCATGGTAGGCGGCTTGGGACCTTTCTTGATGGAGGTGCGCCTCTTCTTCTTTTGGTTGATCCTGATCGTCATCAGGGTAGTGTTGGGAGAAGGAAAACGGTGGACACGTTGATGCTTGGATCCTCTGGGAGATCCAGCTAAGGCTCCATGATAGAGGCCAGGATGGTTGGCGTATCGGGAGGACAGGATTCGCGCCGATGGGGGCGCGAACGTCGACGTTATCGTCGAAGGCATCGCGGTCTTCGGCCTTACGGGCGGACCTAGAGATGCGAGGGGCAAGGGTGGGCGGGATGGCGTTCTTCATGGTGGACTTGGGGAAGCTTCTGTTCTTCAATGGGGAGTTTAAATTCGCTGCTGGCGAGTCCGTGAGGAGAGGGAAATTAATAGCAGTTAAACTCAAATTGTTAACGGCCGTACGAAGGTTCGCCCAATGATCGGACGAGTAATTTCTCTCGACGGTAGAGCCTTGGACCGGTGGTTCGAGGCGAGCAACCATGACAGTGTTCGTGTGATCGGTACACGAGTACTGGCCGACGGTAGACTTAAGGTTAGTAGGACCTAGAAGTCTAACGTTGGACTTGACGGGTGAAGCGAACCTGACGGATCGTCCAGCTTTGGGCGATGGTGTTTTGTAGACATACACCATGGCGGTAGATTTGTTGATACAAGGATGTAGAAATGTAGATGCTAACTAGTAAAGGCCTTTACTGTTTTTGGTTTGTGGAAATTATAAGATGAATTGGGATGAAAAATGAAGGTGAGACTTGCAACATTAGTTGGAGTCTCACAAATGAAGTGTTGTCTTAGTCCCACTTCCTGAGTGGTGTTTGGGAAGTGTTGTCCATAGTAAAAAGAGTGTTGTTGAAGTTATCAACAACACTCATGATTTGAATTACATAGGAAGTAAATTCAAATAGTTTTGTGTTGCAGACCGGTAGTACCAGGTTCTGATCCGTAGCATTCTACGGGAACGGGTCACGGACAGACTAAGAAAAATAATGGACTGTCTATTGTATTACCGTATGGTGTTTAACCTTATAATACGAGAGACAGTGTGACAAGTGACGGTAGATTCCTAACAGT